>JAQFZP010000871.1:0-25819 GCA_034695745.1 Geophilus truncorum | reverse complement strand
ATTGCTCTCACCCAACTTCCTATATGATCCCTTCATCCAAATTTCCCTATATGCAATTGCTTAGGAAATATTGTTGGGGATCAGACTTTTCTTCCACCCTGTATACAAGTTACAACTAAGATACCTCTTAAAATATTTACCTTTAGCGTAACTAGCATGGTAAGATATTTTTTCTTGTCACCAACTAGCATACAATTGCTCACAACCGGTAAATTCTTTTTAATTTCATCTTCAATTATCAAAGGTGGAATGTTTTCTCCTCCTGCCGTAATTATTAATTCTGCAATTTTTAAATTGTGTTAGTTTATGATAATTTATAAATAGTACCGTAACGGGTTTTTACCTTTAATTCTGCCTGTAACGCGCAAATCGTCGTTTTTGTCAATCGTCCCGATGTCTCCTGTTCGTAACCACTGATCTTCGTCAATGGCCTCAATGGTTTGGTCTTTCAATTTCAAGTACCCCATGCACACATTTCTTCCACGCAGCAAAATCTAATTTAAAAAACAAGATTAATTTGAATACTATGATTGTAGTAAATGAAATAATACTTCTCCAGATCCATCTTCTCCTAGATCACGAAGTTTAACTTCGCAGTTAGGAAGCAAGTTAATATTTCCAACTGTTCCTATTTTAATATCGTTTTGGTCGTTCATAATATGAGCTCCTGTAAATAAATAAAATTAAAAAATAATGGTCAAATGAACTGAACTGGGTTATTCAGACAAGTTAAAATTTGTAAAAATCGGTCGCGATAAGTGAATGTCAATAGGAAAATGGATTATCGAAGCTGTGGTGATTTACGAAGTTAGGAAATCTGCTGCAATGGTTTGATTGTTTTTCAGCTATTGATCCAGGGGTTTAGTCCTGAAATTCTCCCGAGCATGGTTTCCGTGCAATACAAACTCAGAATTCCCAAAATACATTTTACTTTTTACAAAATTTAACCTGTCAAAAAACTACAGTATTTGGTAGCGATTAATCACTGTTAGTGATGTGTAGATTCACATTTAATAATAAACCAGTTCATTTTACTTGACCTTTAATTTTATGTTCTTACCACAAGATTCAGTCATACCGTAGCCTTCAACAATACAAATGTCCAACTCAAAGAAAAATTGATGTGCTTCACTGGACAAAGGCGCACCACCACAAAATACTATTTTCGCCTCATCAAGTCCAAGCATTTTGGTCACTTTTTTTAAAACTAACTTTTTCGCTAGTTTTAGTAGAAAGGGTTTGTTTGCTGGTCTGAAATAAATAATTCTCTTGTTTAAATAATTTCTTATTCTATCTCGAATGTGAACTTACTTCATTTTGCCTAAGGCATGATATTTCGCAGCTTGATTTCGAGCCCAGTAAAATAAATTTCGTTTTATAGAATTCATGTTGACTTGTTCGTCTTGTATTTTCTCATATATTTTTTCGAATATTCTAGGAACTGCCATGAACGCTAATGGTTTAGCTTGGACGAGTGCTTCCACAAGAGTACCCTGAAGGTTTAAGAGAAGTGTTTAAAAGGTAAAAAAACTTTAGTTAGTTATTTTTTTTAATACTTTAAGAGCGTCTGATGGTGCAAAGTAAACTGTAGCACCGTAATTTATTGCGATGAATAAATCTGTACCCTACGAAAAGATGTCCAAATTACAATAATGCCTTTATTTTAAGTAAAAAAATTAATTAAGACTACCAAAGCTGCAATGTGACTTAACGGTAGATAAGACACAATCGATCCCTGTCCTTTTTGTGCCTGAAATGCGTTTTCGCAAATGTACGTTGCTTCAAAAATTGTCTGTAACCAAATATTAAGAATTTTGCAAATTACAGTACTGTAATTTCAATAAAAATAATTTTTAAATTACGTTATCGTGCGATAGCATCACTCCTTTAGGATTACCGGTGGTTCCAGACTAAAAATTATTATTTGTTATTATTATTATTACAAAGACTGTAAATTTAAGATTTTCTAGACTTACAGTGTATATCAAAGTACAGCATTGATTTACAGCTAAACTTTTGATTCGTTTTTCCAAAATCTCATCATCAACTGATAAACCAATCTGCATTAAATCATCCCACTGAGATGAGAAAAAATATTGTACTTGTAATTATAGAATTTAAAGGCGTTTTTAAATTTACTGAAAAAACATCTGGGTTATTTGGCGAGCCAGTGTATTGAACGATTGCTTTAAGATGTGGCAGTCTATCGCGAATTTTGAGTATTTTCTCAAGTTGCATCTCGTTTTCAACCACAACGATGTTGGCGTCGCAGTCGTTGAGTACGTGAAAACATGCTTCGGGAGAATTGGTTGTGTAAATCCCAGCACCAAATCCGCTAAAAGTTAAATCAGTAACTACCATAAGTTACTGAATTTATATTTACAATACCGGTACCATTTACCCTGAAAATATAGTTGCTAGATGTGAGATGAGCCATTCTGGTGCGTTGTAACCCAAAATCCCAACACCATGAAAAGGTGAAAGGCCAAGCTGCAATTTATTTCAAATTATTTAAATTTTGCATTTTTAAAAAAATTAATTTATTTGCATTACCTTTATGAATCCTTTGGCAATTACTCTCACTTGATCCCAATATTGTTTGTAAGTCCACTTTTGACATTGGCCATTTCTACTGATGACCAAAGCATAGTTACTGGGAAAATTTTCAACCGTGTTTTTGAAAAATGTCACAAGTGATTCCGGCTTCTTATCGAACGTGTCTTTGTTATGAAGAATTTTCGTGGCTCCTTGCGGTAACCAGGTTCTAAATTCGTCAGTAGGGATTACGTAATCGGGGCCTAAATTGTAAAAATCACTTGAGTAATGTGTTTTTTCTTATTAATAAAAAATAGCGTAAGTTATTTTACCGTTTTGGTGGAACGGTTGAAATGGATCAGAAAAAGGTTGCGAAATTATTTGTTTAACCTTGTTGGATCTCATGGTCAGCTGAAAAGTGAGAAAGTTATGATATCTTTGATGTCTTGATTCCTAGTTTTGTCTGATCATGGGTCAGTTTTGACAGATAACGATAATATCAGTAAAGCAGTAATTTGATTCGAAAAAGAAAATAAGAAAAAGAAATAGTAAATAAAAGTTGGATTCAGCAATTATTTAATAAATCATAAATCACATAAATTTATTGTTTTGTAATTTAGAAATTATTCTACATATTTTTAATAGTCAACAATTTTATGTGAATGAATGAATGCCCATGTCTGATTTTGCTTTATTTAATCATGCAACTTAATCTTTTTAGCTTACTTTTATAGCTTGAAATTATCAATTTTATTGAAAAATTAATGCCACCAAACACTGATTGTTATAAAAATCTTTAGACGTAATATTCATAAGAAAAAATGTTGTCATGTAAAGTTTGCAGTCTTGTATAGTAGTTTTATTTTTAAACTCACTTGGAAAAAAATTTATTTTTTATAGTCGGTTTTAGTAACTACGGTAGAATATATACTTAGAATATCTTGCCTTGTTAGTATTGCTATTACAAATTATTTAATAAGAGAAGAGATAATCTCTCTCACTGCAGTAATTGGCTTGGACTTGGATACATCTGATCAATTTCCTTTGAATATTTTTTCAAGATGAATAACCGTTTCAGTTTACCTGTAGGACCTTTAAAATTTATACAAAATCAATATCTGATTACACAACTTCTGCTTATTGTCAATCACTGTACAACCCACCTACTTCCCCAGTGGAAATGTCGAAATTAAATGGTAAAATTGTCCATTTCTGAATTCTTTGGGCAGTTGATATTGCTTTTTCTTTGTTATATTTATCAATCCCCATTTGAATGGCTTCCATAACATGTTGGTCATTTTTTTGAATAATTTTCGATACAGTCGTAGCTGAACTGCCTACATCTTTACACCATTTCAGAGCAAATGGATTTAACCGATCGGTTGGCTGAAGGGTGTTCACGTCTAATTCAGTCTAATTAAGAATAAACAATTGTAAGAATTTTAGCACTTTTTTTTTGCTAAATTTATTATTTTATCACTCGCCTGCAATGTTATTAACATTGTAAGGTATTTTCTCTTATCGCCAATGAGTATGCAGTAGCTTAAAACTGGTAAAATCTTTTTAATCTCGTCTTCAATTAATACCGGTGGAATATTTTCACCCCCAGATGTAATTATTAGTTCTATAAAGTTGGGAAATTTTTAAGTTTAAAAAGAATTATTAGTGGCTTTAACTTACCTTTGATTCTCCCTGTAATAGTCAAATAGCCTAACTCGTCTATTTTTCCAATATCTCCGGAATGTAGCCATCGCTCGTCATCGATAATCTCAATAGTTTCATCTTTGAGCTTTAAGTAACCCATGCACACATTTCTTCCTCGTAAGAGAACCTAAAAAATTAATACTTTTAGTTTGATGGTAACTCACTCACCTGGTAAACGGTTTTTGTACTTCTCCACAACCATTTTCATCTGGATTATGAAGTTTAATTTCAAAAGCTGGTAACGTTGTCACATTTCCAACTGTTCCTTCAGTACAATCATTCTTATCGCTTATAATGTGAATACCTTTAAACAGAATAGTGAAATGTGATTGTGACAAATCGATTCGAATTAAAGTACAAAAACCTTACCACTCGATTCACTCAAGCCATATCCCTGTACAATAGGCATGTCCAAAGATGCAAAATATTGAAGCACGTCTTTCGAAATTGGAGCACCGCCACTAATGAAATACTTAACATTATTTAATCCGAATAATATTTTAATTTTATTTAAAACTAATTTCTGTGCCAGCTTGTATAGAATAGGTTTCCGTTCAGATCTGAAACGATACAATATATTATTTTATTTAAGATGTTGATTTTTGTACAACCTAATAGAACGTACCTCACTTTTCTCGATGCGTGATATTTACTAGCTTGATTTCCGGCCCAGAGAAATATGTTGCGTTTGATTAAACCCATTTCTACTTCTGTGTTTTTTATTTTCTCGTATATTTTTTCGAATATTCTGGGCACAGCCACAAAGCTTAGTGGCTTTGCTGCAACTAGGGTTTCCATAAGATTACCCTAATGTAAAAACGATTGTTCATTTAATGGTTATGCAAATTGCAAACAAAGTATTGTAGTTTTCTCATCTCAAATATTTAATCAAATAATATTCTTTATTTGTTTGGTTATTTTTTATTGCTGTATTCAAATATTATATTATTTTACTCGCTACTAAATTGTTTGTGATGAGAGGATTTATTTTTGATACGGTAAATAAATTACTATACTTTTAACGCATCGGGAGGTGCAAAATAAACAGTGGCAGCGAAGAAAGTAGGTATAAACACGTCACAAAGCTGAATGAAGATTAGATTTAGTAATTATTAATTTACAGTATTATCACAAGTTCGGTTACATTACCAGTCCTGCGCCATGGCTTAATGGTAAGTAAGAAACGCAGGAACCTTTGCCATTTGGTGCTTGAATTCTGTCTGCAAAGGCCGCTAACACGGTTATTAGCTGCAATTATGTGAAATACTTGTAAATATAAGCACATATTAAAGTTAAACGGGCATTTAAATTACATTGTCGTGTGAAATCATTACTCCTTTTGGCAAACCAGTGGTTCCAGACTAAAAATATTTTATAAATTAGGTATACGTTAAAGATGCATTACCATATTGCATTTAGTCTAAATTTGATATTTACCGTGTATATTAAAGTGCAGCATTGATTTACCGCTAAACCTTTGATCCGCTTTTCTAAAATTTCATCGTTAACTGATAGACCAATTTGGATTACATCGTCCCACTGATAAGGCAAAAATATTTTAATTATTGAATTTCAATGATGTTATAAAACATACAGAAAAAACATCTGGGTTTTTGGGTGCTCCTGTGTATTGAATGATTGCTTTAAGATGTGGCAATCTGTGGCGAATTTTGAGTATTTTCTCGAGTTGAGTTTCGTTTTCGACCACAGCTATGTTAGCTTCACAATCGTTGAGAATGTGAAAACATGCATCTGGCGAATTGGTTGTGTAAATTCCAGCAGCTAATCCACTAAAAATTAAATGATTAATTTTGAAGTAATATGTTTAAGAATTTTTGATGTTTACCCTGAAAAAACAGATGCTAGATGAGAAAACATCCACTCGGGTGCATTATAACCCAGAATTCCAACACCGTGAAAAGGTAAAAGCCCAAGCTGCAATTAATTTCAAATCATTTATTAGAAAATTTTCTTTTGGTAATTTTACATTATAATTACTTTTATGAATCCTTTTGCAACTATTCTCACTTGATCCCAATATTCCCTGAAAGTCCAGGTTTGCCAGTTTCCATTTTTTTTAATCTTCAGAGCGTCGTGATCAGGATATTGATCGACAGATTTTCGAAAAGCTGTCACAATAGATTTAGGTTTTCTTTTGCATTCATCTTTATTAAACGCAATTTTTATGGCTCCATTCGGTAGCCACGTTCGATAATCTTCCGTTGGTATTTCATAATCAGGACCTGAGAAAGATTATTTGTGTATGTCTAATAAAAGTTAATTATATAGAAGCTTTTTCTAAAATTAATAAGTTTTTTTTGGTGAAATTTAAACGAAAGGTGAAAGGTGAAACAGTCATGTCCTAGGACCTTATATACTCAAGGGTAATGGATTCTTAGAAATTAAAAAAATATATATATACCGTACGTACCGTTTTGATGCACCGGTTGAAATAAATCAATGAATTCTTGTTGAATTAATTCTTTAACTTTGTTACTGCTCATTTTATAAAAACACCTTTTTGTGACTAAATCAAATTTTTATGAGACAGTAAATATGATATTCTGGCCTCGTGTTTTTTATTTTGATAGCCACATGTCTGACCTGTGAGATAACCTTAAATTATCATACTGGTAGAATAATAATAAATGTATTGGCTTATAGATTAAAGTATCGATTTTTTTGAATACGGTAACCACAATTTATAACAACCATAATGTTTGAAATTTGAATATGAATGATTAACATTATGGGGGTTTGAAAAGTTACACATAAAAAAATATAATCTTGTTCTGAGTGATTTATCCGATTTTCCAGCACTTGTTTAAGAAAATTAGAATTTATAACGTTTCCTCTTTAACTTTATCTCTAGTCTAGATCAACGGTCATTTTTTTTTATTCATTTCTCATGTTTTATTACACAACGCGTATAAAATGTACAGTTTTTGTACTTAGTTATTCAAAATAAATATTTCATATTATATATTAATTTGACTTCTAAAACATGTAAGTAGAAATAAAAATGATAGTAATTGTAATTTAGGCTAACGAAAAAAGGTTATTTTTAGGTTTGAAGAAATGTGTACATTTTATTTTGATTTGCAGTCAGGATGCAAAGTTCTGAACAAATTGCATAATTACAGGTTATAATTTTAGTCAAAAAACATAACAGTAAAAATTTTGTTTGAAATTGTAGTATACCGTATTGCATACATAACATCATGAAAAATTGTGTTGCAATATTATTGTTTTATTCCGAATTGTTATACATTAAGATATCTTTGGCACATCAGTCATTTAGGTGATAAAATTAATTGCATACATTTCTTTACATTTGTTAATATATGGTATCGTTTATATGCTTATTAACAATTTAATATCACAAAAAACAGTATTTTAATGTGGAGAAATATTGATTAATTGGGATACCGTACATGAGATCCATTTCCTTTGAATATTTTTCCAAAATGAATGATCGTTTTACTTTTCCTGTAGGACCTTTAAATTATACAAGACAATTACTTTTTACAACTTTACTTATAAAACTCACTAATTTCTCCATTTGGAATGCTGAAATTCAAGGGTAAAATTGTCCATTTCTGAATTCTTTGGGCAGTTGATATATTTGAATTGGGTTAAATTTGCGCCATTTATTGGTTTAAAGGAATCTGCGTAGTTTATTTTGATGTTTCAATTCAAGAGTAAAGGTCCAACAAGTGATAATTTGAGTTACATTATTATTTCTCACAACTCTTAATTGATTTGGCATTATACTAAAACAAAAAAGCAGTAACAAACTAATAATTTTAAGTTCTTGAATCGGGTCGTGGAGTCGGGATTTGGTTTGAAGTTGTAGTAAAATTGGTTAGCCTCTTTTGTTTTTTAACTCCAGTGTCTTTTTTATAGTGCTCGTGAAACCAGTGTTCAACTGTATCGTGAATAAATTTTAATGTTTACAAGTAAATTTGTTGCAAATGTTATGAGGTGCATTCAAAAACTAAAACTGAATCATCTTAACACTATAAAATTCATTCTGAGACGAAAATAAGATGGAAAGTTCGTCTTATCAAGCTTTAAAATGCATTTTATGCTTTAAGATGAAAACGGACCCTTCCATTCCGTTTTAATAATTCACCTTTGGCGACATTTTTTCACCGCTTTAACTCGCTCGCAAAGTTTTTCGCTGAAGTTTCGATCGTATTTTAAGAACATCCTTTACATACAACGTAATTAATGACTCAAAGCAATGCGGAGTTCTCTCGACCCTCATTTTGACTGAAAACACTAGATGCATTTAAAAACTAAAACTGAATCGTTTTATCAATTGATTTTAAGACAAAATACTAGATAAAAAGTTAATCTTATTTTCGTCTTAAAATCAATTTTACGGTGATAAGACGATTCAGTTTTAGTTTTTGAATGCACCTATATACTGGAATCCTTTTCAAGCATAACAACCTATGGAATTGAACTCACATTTCCATCTTATAGGGTAACTCAGTTATAATTACACTCAAAATCAGCCCATAAAAGAAATCCATTTTAAGGGAAAAAAAAAAAAAAACTTTTGTATTAGAAAAACGTTATAGTTTTTGAATGCACCTATTGTTTATGTTTTTATCCACTCACTTTGGCAGGTCTTGTCACAATAATATCTCTGGTCAGACCAATCGTCATTTGAACATCTGTAAATATTTCTGTTCTTAAAAACGTTACAATTTACTGTGAATAGACTTACCTGTTAGATTCTGCATATTTTGTGTTACTATTTATTTCGCTACCACAAAAAGCACATGCTCGTACATTTGGTTTTAGGGAATTACTTTGCTCAAGGGCTTTTCTCGCCTTTTCTTTTTTTATTCTCGATTTCACGCATGACATTTTCTTCCTTACAGTGCCATCATCAGTACACTTAAATAAAAAAAATTATTAATATTTAGAAATTTAATTTTTTTTTTTTTTTTTTTTTTTTGACATTTACATTTACATTTACATTACTAAGATTTCCATTTAGGGGTTCATCAGCTCTTTGAATCTTTTTCCTGTGTTCATTTCTCCTTATACTTAACAAAACTGCTATCTGCGTGACAGTATTCAGCGAGAAAAGCGCACATTCTGCCTCCATCATTCTCTTTGCTTCTGACAAATTCTCTGATCGCTCCCTTACGACACTTCTTATCCACGGAGCCTGAACGTCCGTCACACCCAGCAGTGTAGCTAGTTTATCGTTCCATTCATCAGCCAGGAATATTTCAAAAGGCCCCGGTTTAAATTGTGGATCTAGATATTGCTTTGGCACTTTCCAGTATATTGAAAAACCCTTGGTCTCTTCGATCGTCTGCTTTGATCCAAGCCATTCATAAAACACAACACACAACGCACAGGAATACGCCATTTGGAGACATTTAATGACAAGTTCCTGCAACTAATCAACTTGCATTAAATTTTAATTATTAAAAATTTTATTTTTATTATATAATACCACAGCTTTAACCGATTGTTTGGTTTGCTTTTTTTTATGAATCGCTTTTTTAATGAGCACGTGACTGGGTTTCATGGTCGGTGCCGGTATACCCATGAGTTTAATGATATCCAAGGAGTACTGACACGTATCTTGGTGTGAACCTGAATATTTAATAAATTTAAGATATATAAATTGTAAATTAAAAAAAATACAACCTGACAAGAATAATTTATGTATTCCTCTATTGACATAAGCTGACACTTCCGGCCATTGTCTTTGAATCTTACAAATTAATAAATTTTTAAATTTAAAATTTAAAATTGGAGTTAAAAAGACTTACTGCTGATAGATCATCACAACCAGGATTGAAACAAAATGATAACCAAAATCTGAACCAGAAAGTAATACCCTAAAAATAATTTTCATTTTCGTTTAAATCAATATGCCATTTTTATTGTTCTATACCAAAACTTACTTGTTCCTTTATCATCGTTTCAAACAGTTCTACTCGATTAAGAACGAAATTTGGTCCACAGCCGAGTTCTAATATCGTACTGTAATAAGTGGTTTCCCTTTCTTCTCCACCTAATTTGATGAATCTCATGTTGGTTTTTTGTGTTATATTTTAAGTCTCTCGAATTTTGTAAGTGTAGAGTTTAATGTCGGTAACAATGTATCTGTCACCTCTCGTCTCTTTTGTTTATTTCAATAAAGCGACATCTTTTATCAGCAAATTTTCTTTTTTTATTTGTACTTTTTGAAAATATCATAATATATTGTGCACAGGCAAAACTATTACACATTATGTCATTGTTTTTGTTACTGAGGGAGGCAGACTATCAGTTTCGGATTTAGTCGAGTCTGGTCTTACATCGTAATGTTCTTTTTGATGATCTTGATACCAGTGTTGAACTAAAATCACAATACAGAGAAAACTGTAAATGTCTAGTTAAATTTTATTAATCAATTGAAACTTTCACTTTTAACCTTTACAAAAATTATTGCAGTAAAATCGAGGTTCAGCCCACCTCTCCTCAACACACCTATAAAAAAATTTTCAAATTTTTAATTTTACTTTTACTTTTATAACATCATTTAATTTTACCTTTTACAAACACTAGCTTTATTTTTTCTTGTTAAAACTTTCCGGCACTGGAAGCACTTCCGCTCTTTCTCATTCCAATGATTCTCATCTTGGAGCTTCGTTTTACTTCCGGGCCCTCTTTTTCGGCTTTTCTAAAAAAAAAAAAAAAAATAATATGTTATCCAACAAATTTCTAGTTACTATATATACTGTACATACTACTTTTGCAGCATCGCTTTTGTAAATATTTGATATTTCATCCACTCTTTGTATCATCATCCGTTTTTCATTTCTTTTAATAGTTAACAACTTTGCCACTTGTTTAATTTCGTGATAAGTGTACATTTTATTACATCTTTTCTTCGTTAATTGTGTTATCGGTTCTATTTTTCCAGTCAACAACTTTCTCAACCACGGAACTTGGTAGTAACTAACACCCATCAGCCACACTAATTTATCTTTCCATTCATTCACGAGATACATTTCTAGTTCTCCAGGTTGGAAATTCGGCTCTAAATACTTCTTTGGCAACACGCAATAATGTTGACAACTTTCTTTTACTTCTTTAGCTCCCAACCATTCGTAGAACAATGCACACAGATTAGCACCGAATGCCATTCCAGTACACTTTATAAATGCTGATTGTAACTGCAATATTTTTTGAGTAAGTTATGACAGAAAGGAGTTGTGAAAATTAATACATACAACATCAAAAACATTATCTTTCCTCTTCTTTTTTTTCTTGGTTGTTGCATTTCTGGTTTTTGAAACAGCAGTTGTTGCGAATTTAGTTTTTGAAGCTGCAGTTGTAAATGTAGTTGCGGACAGCAATGTTCTTAAGTCTGGGTAAACTTGAAATTTATTATTTATTAAGATGATGTATAATGATTAAATACCTGGTAAAGTTACACGCATTAGTTTAATAACATTCAAACTGTATTGAATTGCTTCGTCAACTGTGCCTGGAAAATAAAATAAAATCATTTTAATAACCTCAATTTAATTCATCATTTTACAAACGTCACCTTTTACAAACAGAGTGTGAACTCCGGAATTTACGTAATCGCGCATTTCAGGCCACGCCTTATTGATCTAGAAGTAATCAATTAATTTAAGGCATTACTATGTAAGTACAACTTACATTTGCTAAATCGTCACAACCAGGATAATTGCAAAATATTAACCAAAATCGAAACCAGAATGTTACGCCCTGAAAACAATTTCTTTGTACAACTGTTTATAAATCAATATTTCCAATGCAATACCTGCTCTTTTATCATTGATTCAAAAAGTTCTAGGCGGTTGAGGACAAAGTTGGGTCCGCAACCATGTCTTTGTATTACATCAAACGGGTTGTTGTCTTTGTTTTTCTTTAAATAAACTAGTCTCATGTTGTTGTAGTTATAGGTTTGTACTGACACTTAGATTTTGAATACTTAAGGCTTATGTTATGCGTTGTTTACTGTTATTTAGCCCTCTATTGATGGGTTTTGAGAGTTGTAGAATATCAAGAAATCATTTATTTGATAAATTTTGAGAAATATAAATTAAATTTGTATTTCTTTTAGACATTACAAAACATATTTCGACATATTTCGAATTTTTAAACTTTAATGTACGTCAATGACCGAGGTGAACGTTTGAGAAATTTCGGTTGATACAGTGGCGGGTTTCTTTTTCGACGTTTGGGAAACCATCTGTCAACTGAATAAATTTAAACTTGTTAATGAATTGAAAGTTAATTTATATTAAATGGAATTCTCACTATTTAGTAACTTGCTTCTGCTGCCTTTCAGTTCCACTATTCTGAAAAGAGAATTTAGAAGGAATTTGCATTGCAAATTGACCGAATTCTTACTTTTTGTGTTCTGGTTCTTCTTTTTTATCATTTATTTTGCACCAACATTGAGGTTTAATTACTTGTATCTGTAAAATAGTTAAATTTAATGGTTGACGGAATGGAATTTATTGTATTACGGTATTTTATTTACCATTTGTTCTGTATCTACTCTGTTTAGAACTTCATCCACACACTGTATTATCTTTCGTCTATGATTTCTATTAAGGCTGAGCAACATTGAAATTTGTTTTATATCCTCTACTTTATTAATTTTATTCTTTTTGTAACTATTGGGAATGCGAATGTGATCAATATCACTCGATATTATTTTTCTTATCCACGAAACTTCATGTTGAGTCACACCAAGTATTGGCAGCAACTGGTATTTCCATTCTTGGATCAGAAAGAGTTCTAAAGTCCCTGGTTTAAAATTAAGATCCAAATACATTTTTGGAACGGTCCAATAAACTTGTGCACTTGAGTTCATATTTTTAGCGCCTAACCACTCGTAGAACAAAACGCACAAGGCACAAGCAAATGCCATTTCGGTGCATTTGATGAATATTTGCTGTAACTTATGAGTTAAATAAAAATAACTTTAAAAAAAATTAATATTTTAAATCAGTTTTTTTTACTAAACTCCTTGCTTAAAATAGTCTTTCGGCTGCTTTTTGTGACATAATTTCTTGTGAGCTGAGGGAACTTTTTTGCCGAGTATTGAGTGTTCAATTACGGTGCAACGTGATGGTGTTAGACCGATCAATTTGATGATGTCTAGGCAGTACTGAATCACATCTCGTGGAGAAGCTGAAGAACTTTAAATTCTTAAAACAAATTACAATTTTATTTGACGATTTTACTTTGTAAAAACAACTTGTGCAAGGCTGTGTTTATTTGAATCGCCATTTCGGGCCACTGATGTCGGATCTATGTGTACCGGTACCGGTAGTATAAAATAAATTTTATTTTCAAAATGCATCGATTTTATCATTACCGCAATTAAATCTTCGCATCCGGGTTGAAAGCAGAAAGTTAACCAAAATCGAAACCAAAACGTGGAACCCTATGCAAAATTAATTATTATGTAATATATTTTTTTTAATTAACTTACCTGTTCTTTTATCATGGCTTCAAACAGTTCTAAGCGATTGAGAACAAAATTTGGCCCGCAACCAAGACGTACTATTGAGTCAAAAGTGTTAAATCCTTTCTTTTTCTTCAGTTGTACAAACCTCATTTTCGTAGTGGTTTTATTACACTGTAAATACGCTTCACATTTTTATTGTAATGTAGTTCCTCATAAACTTTACACTGAAGTTTTATTTTGATTTAATAATGGCAGTCATATTACCCATCATTCACTTAACCAGTAACAATGACAACAAAGTTGATTTGAAATAAATTTAAATGCAATCATTTGTTTTTAAATGTCTTTATTTCACAAATTTTATTTTTATTTCATCTAAACACAATGAAACGATCATTCGACATTGTATCAATTCGTTAGGGTCGGTTATTTCTTTTCCTCAAACCAATTATGTCCTGTACATTAAAAAAAAATTAAATAATTTATGATTTTACTGTTTCAATACTTTTAACCTACTTATAACTGAAGGACTGCAAGTCGTTTTGCTTCCCGGATGTTTGTAAGTCCTATTTAAAACAGAGAGAGAATTTATAAAATCTTGTGATTTTCTCAGATTTACATACCTAGTGATGGTGTCAATGAGTTTGGTGCCTCTAATCAAACTTTCTTTTCCAGATTTAACTTTTGGTACGAGTCTTCTAATCTCAGGTTTACTATTGGGACTTAGATTCTGTAAAATTTAAAAACATGCAGCAAATTTACCAACTTCTAATTTATACTGTATCTCATCAGTCATCACCATTTTGCTGAATTTTAATATTTTTCTATTCTGCAACTCATCAACGTTTTGAATCGCTTTCCGCCTTTGAGCCACTCTCATGTTTACAAACTGTGCAATTTGTGCTACATACTGTCTGCATTCGCCACACCTTTTGAATTCGTCGCTTATATTGAAAGTAGGACACTTCAAGTCACTATTTATCAATGGGTAAAGCCACGGCAACATTTTGTCATCGGCGTTAAACAATTCGTACAACTTGTCTTTCCATTTAAAAACTAAAAACTTCTCCAAACTTCCCGGCTTGAAGTTGCTCTGCACGTATTCTCTAGGAATAATCCAATACGAAGCATCATCATCATATATTGTGTCTGCCGCCAACCATGTGTGGAATACAGCACAAAGTGCAGTTGCAAATGCAAATTTACATGATTTCAAAAACAGTTTTTTCAACTAAATACTCATAAATAAAAATTCAGTTAGTAACAATCAAATATTAATATTTTACTTGTTAATCAAACCTGATCTTCTTGCCGAGTTAGTGGATTTCTTGGCGACCTCCTTCCTAAAAATAATTGTTTTGAAAATTTTGTATTGATAAAACAAATTTTATTTTTACTGGTAGGATTTGCTGGTTGCGATTCACGATGAAGAAAATGAATCAAATTCATACAATACTTGATTCTATCATCAACGGATCCTGTAATAAAATATGGGTTAAAGTGATGCATAAAAGAGAGTTTCTAAAATACCTTCTAAGAACTGTTTATGCATATAAGTGTGAACAGCCATTTTTGTAATTGGCCATTGTTTTTGCATCTACAAAATTTACCAAGTGAGACAAGTAAGAATTTATTATCTTAGCATTAGAAATACCGCAATCAGATCAAAACAACCCGGGAATAAACAGAAGTTTAGCCAGAATCTGAACCAAAACATGTCCCCCTTAAATAAGAGTAAAATGTTTAATATTACAGTACCGGTGTATTAAATGAAATTAGTAACTAACTTGGTCTTTTATCATTTTTGTAAATAGTTTCTGTCGATTCAAGATGAAATTAGTTCCACATCCGAATTGCAGTATCGTTTCGTAGGGAGGTTTCCCTCTCGCATTCAATGAAACAAATTTCATGTTGATTTCTTTTTAATTCGTATTTTACACATCAATTTTGAACACCAAACCAATTTCACTGCCCTTTGGAATTTGATCGAACGGAACAATAATGAAATGATGCTGCATTGTTGCATTGTAAGAATTTACACATTCTTGGTGTTTGATTTCCGCTTTTATTTGTTTGATTTCCGCTTTTTTTTATTGCTTACATAAGAAAATTCAATATACTGTAAGTCTTAATATTTTATTTTTAAAATACATCAAAATGTTTTTGTATGGTCAGAATTATTGGCGAAGTGAAAATAAACAACTCAAGATATTAGAACAGTCGTTACACGGTTTTAGCACTGAAAAGAAACAAAAAAAAATGTAAAAATTTTATCCAATACAAAAAAAAAAATAAAAATATTCGTACCGAGTATTCTTAGTTTTGACAAATCTATTTTCTTTATACCGGGTGTGCTCCTTGTGATGTACCTGGTACCAATCATCAACTAAAAAAACCAAAAATATTTTAAACCTAAAACTTTAATGTCACAGCAAGTTTTTACTTTGACACACAGCGTCACAGTAATATCGTGGCTCTTTCCATTTCTCATCTACACACCTAATTTTTTTAAGTTAATATTGATATTCTGTATTTTAGTCGAATCGCGCGCAACTTTGATTTACCGTTTACATTTTTTGAACTTTCTCGTTCCTTCATCGATCGCTTTGCAGTACGAACAGTGGCGGTATTTTTTCGGTTGTGCACCATTTGTTTTTGGTGCGGGTAGTTCAACCTTTAAGGTGAGAATGAATTAAAATAAAAAAAAACATGTTTTGGTGGAAACATTTCAAGAAAATTACGGGTTTCGGAGCAAATGTTTTCTTCTCTTCTGCCGGTATTCCGTCGCCGTGATTCCGTGGGCCCTTTCGTTTTGTTTTGTTTTTGTGCATGTATTCCACCACTTCTTGCAGGAATTTCGCAGAATTGTATTTGTAGGCATTTTTATCTTCTTCGCCGAATATTTGATCTTTATTTCTATTTTGTAGTTTTTTTATCCACGGAACTTGGTCCACGGTCACACCTAGTAGTGTGGTCAAGTTGTCTTTCCATTGGATCACCAGAAACTCCTCTAATAATTGAGGCTTAAATTTGGAGTCTAAATATTCCGAAGGAATTTCCCAGTAACACTGGCAACTGTCGTCTATGTAATTAGCAACCAGCCACTTGAAGAACACTTCACACAGAGCCGTACCAAACGCCATTGTCGAGCATTTTGACACCAATTCGTGTAACTGGAAACAAAATTTACGTTGTCTTCAGCACAACTGTAATAAGCCTAATTTACCTGGTCAGCAGTACACGTTTCGGTCCTTTTTTTCTTAAAGAGCGATTTCTTTTCTACAAAAAACACGAAATACAATGCCATTTAGAAGGGCTAAAAGCGCCACTTCCGGTTTAATACCTTGTGATTTTAAAAGCATTGGACGAATTACTTCACCCAAGCAATATTTGCAGACATTTTCGTGGGTATCTGTCAATACAGCACGTCATATAATTTGAAAATAAACAATCACAAACCAAAAACCTTGCAAAAAGCGCCTGTGAATGCCCATTTTGACGAAACTCAGCACTTCCGGCCATAGTTCTTGAATCTGCAACCAATAACGTTGCTCAAATGTGAATCAAATAATGTCTTTACATACCGCCATAAGATCATGACATCCAGGATGAAAACAAAAAGTTAACCAAAAACGAAACCAAAATGTCAAACCCTGTACTTGAAAGAATGATTGTAGTTTGCAATGCAGTGCAAAAAATAACATGCGAATCACCTGCTCTTTAATCATTAGTTCAAATAATTCGGATCTGTTGAGAACAAAATTAGGCTCGCAACGAAATTCCAAAATAGTATTATAAGGAGATTTTCCGACATTTTTGTTCAACTGGATGAACCTCATTCCGATTAGCTTCTTGTTTTGGAAAACTATAAGTGAAAAGGTGTATGTTGAGTAGAAAAATTTCTCACGAATTTTGGTTGATTCATCTATTTTCTTCAGTTTAGAATTTGCTAACAATCACAATTTGTATCCAACGATAGCGCTACCTAGTGATAAAATAAATTAACTGACAACTTTTTCTTTTTTATTTCTATTTTTATTTCATTTTAATTTTTACATTTCATTCTGGTCAAAGGTAAAACAAACTGACACAGTTTTAAGTACGGTACTCTGATGTTAATGCAGATTGTTTTGAATACCTACAGGAAAAAACAATACGAAATTTTGATTTGTTATATACTGGACATGCGCTTAATGTATTCAGAATGCTCTTTGTGGTGATGCTGAAACCAATGATCAACTGCAAAAAATATCAAAAAAAATCTCGTATTTAGGGTTATTGGAATGCTGGTGTAACATTGTTAATTTACTTCTGCAAGTAGTGCTGCAATAATATCGTGGTTCCGGCCAATGTTCTTCTAAACATCTACAAGATAATCACAATTAATTCTCTGTAATTTATTCAAAATCACATTTTACCTTTTGCACGTTTTGAATTTTTTTGATCCTAATCTTTTCGTGTGACAATAAGTGCATTGATGTGGCTCGTTTTTCTCAATTTCAATCGTAACTTGAGTTTCTGCATCAACTTTTTTAGACTCTTTACTCTAATATTTTTATTATATATTAAAATAAGTACAATAATTTTAAAATTATCATTATCATTACCTCTTGATAATCGGACGACACGGCAACAGTACTAATAACCGATTCAGTCTTAGAAATTTCATCAATTTCTTGTATCTTTTTTAATTTATGATTTCGTCTTGCAGTCATGTAGTTTATCACTTCTTGAATATCAATTCCAGAATCATCACTTTCAGAATCAGACATTATTTTAGGCTTTTCCATTTTACTCTTCTCTGTTATTTCATCGTCGTAACTGTACAGTAAATAACTCAGCCACTCGAGTTGTTTTTCAGTGACACCAAGAAATAACAACAATTCATCTTGCCATTCGTTGACCAGAAAATCTTCTAGTAATCCAGGCGTGAAATTGGGATCCAGATATCTTTTGGGGATTGACCAATACATTTCGTGGTTGTCTTGGATGTCACTGGCATTCAGCCATTTATAAAAGATCTCACACAGCGCGCAGCCAAAAGCCATTCCTGTGCATTTTATGAACAATTTCTGCAACTAATTGAAAATAAAAGTGAAAGGAACAAACATTTTTTAAAAGTTTAATAGTCTGTTTAAATACTTACAGATACTTACTAGTTGTTTGGAGGTCAGTTTACTGTGTTTTTCTTTAGAACTTGTTTTATCTTCTGCTATGATGAAATTTATAAAATATAATTTTTTTTTCTTTTTTGCTACTGTATAGGTTTAGTTAGTTACTTTGCAGTAACATTGATCTGATTATTCCAAAACAATACTGACACGCTCCTTCCAACGAATCTATTTATAAATTACACACATTGGTATTTAAAACTAAATAACTCATTTTTATACATCAAATACCTTGTAACAAGAGTTTATGCACACCTGCATTTACACAACAAGCAATTTCCGGCCATTCTTGCTGAATCTAAAGCAATTTTAATTAATTATTTTAGTAATTTTGGCTCTGTGTTGTTTTAATGATAGCAATACCGCTTTTAGGTCACTGCAACCAGGGTGTAAACAAAACGTCAACCAAAATCGAAACCAAAAGGTTGCGCCCTGAAATCATGATAATTTGTTTACATTTTTAATTAATAACAGAAAATTTGATGTTACTGTACCTGTTCTTTAATCATCTGTTTAAATAGCTCAGATCTATTTAAAACGAAATTTGGCCCACAACCAAACTTCAAAACCGCATCGTACAGGCATTTGCCTTTTTTCCTCTTTAATTTTACAAATCTCATAGTACTCAAGGGTTATCTTTCACTAATAATGTTGGAAGTCGAAAATGGTAGCCACCAATATCTTCAATTGTGGCTAAAAATGGCTGCAATAGTATTTTTACATAAAATTTAGATACCGTAGGCCTTAAATACATAGAATTTTACTCAATTTGCAATAACTTTTGAAACCCTCTATTGACATTATTGCCATTAAGTGATTCTGACACGAGATGTTTATTGTTGCAATTGTTAATAATAGGAATAAAGAAAATGTAGGAGGAAGCATCACAAAATTACTGTGCAAAAAATTTATCGTTCATTTATTATTATATTATATAAATTGATTATAAGTTTGAATATGAGAGCTGTTCAGTTGAAAAGAGTGTCGAGGAAAACACCGTATGATTTCATATTGCAGACACACTGTGGACCAAATTATGTGACAAATCACATAGATGAATTTAGAATTATGATTAAAGATCAAGTAAAATGAGATTTATAATAATTTATTGACATTTTAATTCATTTTTTTTTGTCAGGGCACTACTTTCTGGTTTCGGTTTTGGCTAACCTTCTGCTCTAAACCTGGTTGCCGCAACCTTGAAATTGTATATAATTAGTGTTAAAAATGTCTAAAATAAAGTTGTTTTTTTTATACCGTATTTTATTTTTTAGCTTATGAAGTATGGCTGGTTGGAATCAATTTATTGTGCATTTGTTCATTTACACAAGAACTTTGTACAAGGTAAGAAATAGTTTGATATAAAAATCAATTACAGGACTTAATTTTAACTTTATTTTTCTAGCTTTGGGGGATGACGCGTTTAAATTTTGCATTAATTCAATCATTAAACCAATGGCTGCAGTATCAAGTAATGCATTACCCTTATAAACATTCATAACCAATAACTTTTTACAATTTAATTTTAATTTAGAAAAAAGACCCCTGTTTAAAGACAAAGCTAAGGAGCAGGTCTAGATCTTCTATATTATTTTATAATTACAGTTTTTCTTATCTTATAATTCAACAGTTTGCAGATGAAGTGTTTGAACTGACCATGATGACCTTTGGTTTCGCGCTGTGTGAGGTGTTTTACAAGTGGGTCGAAGCAAAGCACGATCAGAAACAGAGCGACTGTAAAATTGATTGGACAGTCCCAGCTGAGTACTTCGATTCGAATTACAGACCTGGAACGTTGGAGAAGTACTTAGTACACAGCTGGAAGATGCAATTGGTTGATTTATTAGGCGTTAACGAAACCCAGATGCCGTGGATAAAAACATTGGTCAATAAATTTCCAAAGAGTTCTGACTTCAGTCTTCCATCATTGCATACTTACATGGAAGAAAACAGAAGTCAAATTTTGTTGGTCAATAATAACAATATGATTGACAATCACTCGAGATGTTGCAACTTTCAAATTCAAAGAAGAGGTAACGCGAAACGGATTTGTTTAAATTGTATGAGGAAGAAGTTATACGAGATGAAAATAATGATAAGAAATGTGGACGATGTTCCGAGAAAGAAAACGAACTCGGTTTTCAAATCACAAAAATTTAAAGCCAAGCCCAAGAGGAATTTGAATGTGGTCACTGATAATGCAACAACAAAATTGAGAAGTGTTGTTTCAAGTTGCAGTTATATCGTGGCATCGATAGTACGAAGCAGTGATCATGTATTGGACAGTGATTTTGTATTAGAACGTAGTGATTGCATATCAGAGTTTAATGGAAAGGAAAAATTAGAATCAACTTCCAGGACTATTGAGGAAGAAACTGTTAGTCATATTGAAATAACATCAATGTTGGAAGAAAATTGTGAAATTGAATATCCATTAGATTTAACAATTAAGAGAGGTTTGGGTTTATTTTGTAATCGATCGAGTTGTAATTTTTATTTGAAGATGTAATTTTTATTTAAGATGTTCGAACGCTCTGTGCATCTGTGAGTGAAGTTGGGCAAAAAATGTTGGTTTTGAAAAACAGGATGCCGGTGACTACAGTGGATAAAGGAACATCGTGCAACAGGTAATTTATTCGTTCGTGGTGTAATTTCAGGAAGTTAACGTAGACTAATTAAAAATACAAATATTTATTAGTTCTATAAAATCTCAAACCTCAACTAAGAGTTGGAAAGTAGCTGATGTAAAGAAAGTCGACACTAATTCCTCTAGTCAAATATCCTGGCAAGAGTTTTTGAAGATTTGCGAAGTTAGAGAAGTAGAAGTTGTGATTAATTTTAGTTATTTTATTCTATTTTTCTTTCAGGTGAAGCAATCGGAAGACGAAAAACAGAAGACACCAGCCATAAGTACAGAGCCAATACCATCTGGTCGTATAAAAAATGAAATGCCACCGAATTTACCAATTGAGTGTTTGCAATACATTATAATAAAGAAAGTTAGTATGGGTTGAACATTTACAAAGTCGTTTGCAAGAGTATCTTTTGCACAAAAATGGCGTAAATTTAGATCGAGTTACTAAAATTAGCTTCACTTAGTTTGATAATTTGCTACTAGATGTCTGTAGTTATTTATGTTTGCAAAGAAAAAATATCAAAATAATTTTTTTTTTGTGTTTTTATAGAAAATACGAACTTCAGATAAAGCCAGACTTGAAAATGAGAATGTTTACAATCAAGCATGCAGTCGTATATCTCCAATTCCTAGAAATAACATTTTGGAGTCAGGGACGATTAATTTAGTCAATAAAAGCAAAAAATCAAGAGTATACACACTGAATACTGTTAATTACAGCTTAAGATTCTAACTTTCACTTTCTTTAGGTTTCTCGGCAAAGCGTAGTGAAAAACCAAACAAATTTGAGTGAACCCATTAATGAAAAGGAAGTTACTTTCAAAGACGAAGTTAAAGGTACGACCATTTACTATTTTATATAATTTTATCCTTTATTCTATTATTATTATTATTATTACAGCTGAGCATAATCACAAGAGTAAGCACTCCAGAAATGCAAGACAAGTGCAGACCATTAAAAAGCTATACTATGCAATATTGCGTAAGGTTACAATGTTATGGAGTAGATTGCTAGATTTTAGAACAAATGTACTCAGTGAGATTGATTGGTTTTCTGCGTAAGTAATTTGGACTTAACTCGTACTGATTTAAATAAGAAAAAAATTGAAAAAGGCCAATAAGCACTAAAGAATGGCAAACGTGGATAAACTAGATAAATGTAGAGCACGAAGCTGTGGATATAACAATAAAATAAATAGAAAAAAGTTTTCATTAATCGGTGGTCATGTTATTAAATATTTTAATATCTAATATTTGGTTGCACAAGTTTATTGTTTATTTAAGAAGTCATCTGTAACGACCGAGGCACAGACTCAGACGGCAATTTTCAAATAATATGAAATGACTGCTTCTGAATGTGCGAATTGTGGCTTTCATCAGTTTCGGCAGTGCTCTTTCTGAGAAATTCAACAAGTACAGCCCAATTTTCTTAACCAACTTGTGGCTGTTAGTTTGTAAGTTGGTGTTGGATTTTTTACCAACTTTTTCCAGCAGTGACAAAGTTGTTAAAAAAGTTGGTATGTTTGTAACTTGGTAGTTCTCAACATCAAGTTTTCACACACTAATAATACAGAAGCGTACGTCAGCACAACACCAGCGCCACTAGCGGCCGTGAGAAGCCGTTGGCGACCAATTGCACAAAGAAAAACTCGCCATCTTCAGTGAGAAATAGAAACTAACTGTCGCTAAATTGATACAATTTTTAATTTTTGAATATAATTTTATTCCTTTAAATAAAAAAAAAAACATTTTTAAAATGTTATTTGTATTTTTTACTGTTAGTAGACATCAATAAACTTAAGCTATTTAGTAATTGATTTTTTTTACTCCCGGTCCTGATATGAGCGATGCGGAGCACATGCTACGTCACAAAATGGCCTACTTCCGTTCTATTCAACATCCGCTGCAATGCTCGTTCTTCGTTAGCTGTTGTTGTCTCGTGCTGTTAAATTATTGTAAGTATCAATTAATTACTGTAACATATAATTAATTTCTCATGATATTTTTTATAATTAGCAACCAAAGGCATGACTTCCTATTGATGTCTCCCATCCACGTGCTAATGAAGAGAAATACGGAGTACAAGGTCAGTTATTATTATTTTTTTTTTAAGTTACTGATATTGACACAGTGATCTAACTTATAAAACAAACATAACAGTACATTTTAATGCATAATTTGTAAGTTTGACACATTTTTAAAACACTTGTTTTAATTATTTTTGGTGTCAATAATTGAATGTTTGAATTTTTTTCTTCTGTAGTATCATAACCGCACTAATAATTTTAACGTATTTAATATACGCTCCTTTATCGGCTGTGTTACTTTTTGCGACTTTAAACGGTCTCAAAAACCCTTCTAATAGCACAACGTCACGATACCAAGGCAGCATTTTTTCATTCACACCGAGAAGTGAAAACAATTTGTCCTTATACTCATCAACCAAAAACTCCTCCAAACAAGACGGTTTGAAATCACAGTGTAAATAATATGACGGAACAACCCAATAAGTTTGTGATCTCTGGTCGTGCATGTCGCTAGATAGCAACCAGTTGTAGAAAACGTCGCATAACGCCATAGCGAATGACATCTCGTAATATTCTTGCAACTTCTCGTGTAAACAATTAAACAGATCGCTACTTGATCGCTCCTTAAGGTTCACTTCTTTTTCTAGTATAAATGTAGAATGTGAGTTTTAGGTATAGTTATTTATAAACATTTTATGTTTACCTGACGCTGGTTGTTTGAGTGATGCTATTATATCCATACAATAGCTAAATCTGTCAAGCAAAGAACCTAAAAGCAGTATTTTAAATTAAATTAAATTAAATTTGAATTTAATTGAGTAACGATTTTACCTTGTAAAAAATTTCTGTATATATTTAAATTTAGGGATGTTGTAAGCTCGGGCCATCGTTCTTGGATCTAAGAGATTTCAGATTTCAGATTTTAATATATTGCATATCAATATTTTACCTTAACCAATTCAATGTAGGTTGGGCAACAACAAAATGATAACCAGAACCTAAACCAAAATTTAGAGTCCTGGAAATATGTTAATGTTGTAATATGAAAATTGCTTATTATAATAAGTTAAATACTTGCTGTTGTAGCATAAGTTGAAACACAGCTGTTCTTTGGGCTACAAAATCAGGTCCGCATTTGTAATAACTAATTGCCTCGAAAGGAGTTTTATTTTGTTTTTGCAGCTGTACAAACCGCATATTGCTGCTGTATTAATTTTTTTTTTATCAAAAGTGGTGATTTACGTTATTTTTCACTCCTGTAATTTTAAATAATGTTGTCATGGTGATGTAAAAACAATTGCGTCGTCTACACAAGTGCCGTCTAGCTGACGAAAACGTTGTGAAACAAAATGGAAACAATGCAGTGTTATATACCGTAATGATGAGTTTTTATTATTTTTATGGAAACGTAAACATTTTTGTAAATTTTGTTTATAATACCTTAAAAGTAGCCTACACTCAACACGCACAAGAAACTATGAAATAAGACAATCAACTATTTGCGTATATTTCTCTTGATTTTGGGATTAGGGATTTTGCTGAAGAGTTACTTTTTTGCTTCTTTTTGGACGATAGAAATTCCATGTGTTCTTTTTCATGCAGTTTGCACCAGTGCTGAACTAAAAAAAAAAAAAAAAAAAAATTAAGCTATTGTTGTGAACATTGGGCAGTGGTTACTTACATTGGCACAAATCACTGCAATAAAATCTTGGCTCTTTCCAATTCTGTGCAGCACACCTGATGAAAAAAGAATTTCAAATATTACAGTATAGTTTCTATTCACGTATTAAAAACTCACCTTCTACACTTCTTGAATTTTGTGTAGATATCCTCCTTCTCTAAACAGCCTGAGCACTGACGAATGGTTCTTTCTGATTTTTTTACTTTAAAAACACAACTATTTTTCGATTTCTTCACTTTTGGTTTAATTGTTCCAAATATCTGACGTTTTACTATCTGCATTGAAAATACATTAAAAGTCAAGTGAACTGAACAGGTTTATTATTAAATAAGAATTTATTCCTCACAAACAATAATTAATCGTCGTGAAATAATTTTCAGACACGCTTAAATTTGTAAAAACTGATCACTAAGGGTCGGATAATTACGTAAATACATATTTTTTTTTTGTTAGAAATTTCGCAAGTTAACAACAAATGTGCACATGTTAGGTCATTTAGATGCAAAATAAGTCTATTTTAAAAAGCATATAGAATCATATTTTAAAGGTTAGAGAATATCAGAAAGGTTGAAGCATATTAAGCCATTTTTT
>JAQFZP010000870.1:0-25824 GCA_034695745.1 Geophilus truncorum | reverse complement strand
TCATCACAAACATGTGATTTGCTGATCTGTTTTTAAATGGAATGAGTGATGAGTAAAATAATGGAAATAACAATTTAGTACACGTTTATTAAATAAAATTTAAAATTTATAAATCCTATAAATCCTATAATAATGCATTACAGTTTTAAAGGTGCGCCGTACATCGAAATTACAAATGATTGCACTTCAGCAAGAATTGTTTCAAACGCAGTTTTCCAGTCACTACTGTTGTTTACAAAAATTAACCTAATGAAAATTGAATTTTTAAATTTTTAAAAACATAAAGAAATTTTACTTTTGAAAAGTAGATGTGGTTATTGCTATATTTCATTTCTTTACAAGAACAGAAAATTTGCTTCAAGGCTGTTGTTCAAATCCAGAAGCTCAATTTATCGAACAGCCTCGAAGGTCACTAAGTGTCAAGAACAGTAACAAGCGGGACGATTGCCAATTTTACAATCGGAAGCAACTTTTTAAAATAAATCCTTCAACTTCACTTCCGCTTTTAATTTTGAGCATCATCGTAAAAGTTATTAAAAATTTCAAATTTGGCAACATTAGAAATAACCACATAGAATTTACAACCCCCACAGTATTTATTACCTTTGTAAAAATCTCAAGACTATGTAAACACGTTCAAGATTTTTATCAGTAACTAATTCCTTTAAGTAAACAAATATAGTCTCTGTATCTTCACAACCAGGACCTAAATATAAATATTATTTCAATGTAGCGTATTTTATTTTTCATATTTGATTTGATTTAAGATTACTTGAAGTAGTTGCAATCCATTCAGTAATAAGTTTTTTTACGTCTTGAAATTGTGTGGCTCCACATAAACTAATTTCTTCTTTTTCTATTTTACATTTATCCTCTGTTTCAGATATTATAGGCACCTTAATCAATATTGATTAAATAAATATACCGGTAATTATTATTTAAAATTCAATTAAAATTCTTACAATTGGATTTTTAGGTTTAGGTTTTTTATCTGGAGAAGATATACAAAGCTCCACTCCTTGTTCTTTGTATTCATTGCAAATTTGTAGACGTAATTCTTCTGGTAATTCAGCAAGAACCGCGAGATCAACTTCTGATGGTGATGGAAGAGGAATTTGTTTTGCGCTTTCTTTTTCAACTACTCGTGTGGTTTCGGTTTTTTCACTTTCAGGTTGATTTAAATATTTAAGTAAATTTGTGGTGTTAGCATTAGCAGTCACATCTTCTAATCGCTGAACTTGAATTCCAATCTGTAAATTAAGTGTAAGGTGTATAATTGAAAAATTACAATTAATTTGTAATTACTCCTCTTAAATCCGAAACCCGAATTTTAAAACTTAAAAGCAAATTCTGCACTTGACGCGCAATGAGTTTTGAATCGTTAGTTGCTGATTTTAATGTCGTGCTACGAGAAATGTTATCACAAATTCCGTGACCCAAAAATTTTGAAGATTCCATTGGAGCACCTTTTTTCCTAACCTGTTAAAAATACTGTAAATCAAAATTAATTTCTTAAATTTTTATTAAATTATACTTTTAGTTTTAAAGTAATTGTTTTTCCGGCTTTGTTGACCTCTAGTAAACGCTTGGCAACTTCTTCAGATAATTCATTTAAAAATTTATTTGCCTCTTCAACCTAAAAATAAATAAATAAATAAATAAATAAATAAATAAATAAATAAATAAATAAATAAATAAATAAAAAAATCAATCCTGTTTTTCCAAACTGGATTAAATACCTGAGTAAACCGAATTCCATAGTTGATGTCTGCGGAAACTGATTTCCTGATTTGATCACTTTTAATTTGCCGTCCATCGATACCACGACACATGTCATACAACATTTGGCCAGTTTTAACCCCGAATTCAGACTGTAGAGTTAATAATGAAATTTTTTGCACGTCACCGCACAATTTTATTCCTAATGCATTTAATCGATTACTAAGTGACCATCCAACGCCTGAAATGAAATTTATAAATCAATACTCTTTACACATTAAAAAAAGATATAAAATTGACCTGGAATATCATTTACTAAAAGCTCAGCTAAAAACAACGCGATATCATCTTTTTGCAGAAAAAATTGTCCGTTTGGTTTTGCTTTTTTGGTAGCCAATCTAGCTAAGAGCATGTTTGATGCCAATCCTGCAGAACATGGACAACCAGTTTTTTCTTTAATGTCTTTCCGAAGTATTTCGGCAAACGTTAAAGGTGCTATACGAAAATCATTTAAAAGTTCGGTGCAGTCAACGTATAATTCGTCACAACTCACAGCCTCTATATTAAGTGTGTAACTAGAAACAAAACATTAAACAATAATAAATAAATAAACAAATAAATGTAAGTTTTAGTTTAGATAAAAATTAGCAAACAAACATCGCGCGCGGAATGGAAATTTCGTTCTATTTTGCATTCCGCTTGGCGCACGAAAGATTCGCGGGGAATATTTCCGAGCGAATCTTCCGTTTCGCGCCGATTCCCATTTCCGCGCCTCTTTTTTAATGTTTAGCCTCAATATATTTCACCTGGCAACAGTATCGTACAACAGATAAGCCACTTCACGATATCCATCAAAATCGTACGGTGTTAAATGAAGATTAGGACAAAGTTTTTTTGCTTCACCTAAAAACATTCCATTCCGAACACCACATTTTCTGGCTTCATAACTGCACGATGCTACCTCAGAGCAAGATAAAAAAATTTCCGAATTCTCAACATCTACAATTTGCTTAATATGTTCGTTGTTGTCATCATGCTGAGCAACTGCATCTTTTGGTAAGCTATGCTTAGAATTAATCATCCTGTGCTGTCTATAATATTCCTTTTCATATTTTCTTGTTTCTGAATTTGTCGATGAACCACTTGCACCTTTAGAATGTGTTACAGCTATGGGTTTACCTGTAAATATTAGGTGGCAAAAATATAATTAATGCATTTTTACAACTTTTTCATTTAATTCTCACCAATTAATTCCGGACGTTTCCTAAGTCCAACAGATACGAAGAAACAATCCATGTCTATGTGCATCACAACTGATTCGTTTTCAGTAGTTTCTTGTGGCAGTTGCATTTGATCAATTTTTTCATAGCCCTTAAAAACAATATCTGTTTTATTGGACAGATTACCCACATGTCGTTTTAACTCTGCAGCCAAAGTCGATATAAGATGCAATCGAGAATGATTATAAAATTCGGATAAAAATCGAGAATCTTTTGCATCGATGGCGGTTTGTTTTGTTAATGCCGAGTCATTCTTTATACTTGTATTTGCGTTGAAATTGATGGTATTTTGGTTTTGATAGGTTGCTGCGTATAATAAATATGACTGGTGTGGTAACAGTTTGCCCGCTGCAATACTTACATCAATTAATAATTATTAAATTTTTCAATTTATGAAATTATTTTTAATTTTTACCAGTCTACGATCCACTTAGGTTGAACGAGTTTCATATCTTTAGGAATGTTTTTAATTTTTGTGTGAGCCAAATTACTTGCAATTATATGAGTTGTGGTTTGTTTGTTATAGTAATGTTGATATACTCCTCCATGCACAGCCATTAGACGTCTCAATTCATCAGCACTTGGATCTGGTAAAATCAAATACAAGTACCAGTACCGGTAATGTTTGTTATTATTCTGATGGTGCAATTTTACCTGTCAATCCATTTACAAATATTTTTACTCCTTCAAAGACTCCAGTTGTTTTTTCATTCCCAACTAAGTTAGGTGCCTCTTTTGCACATTGGTCTTCTAATTTTCGGATTTTTGCATTCATGTAACCATCCTAATAAAAAGAAAATAAGAATTTCGTGTAATAAACACAATACCGGTACCTATGTACTTTCTGAAAATATTTACCCATTCGTCCCAGCCGTTATCGTTATCCCCATCATCTCGATGTCTCCGCATTTATAAAATTAGTAAGGAGAATAAAAAAAAACCCCAATCGAATATAAGTTGAGTGCAATATGAAAGTAAATTTGCTTCACTATAAATAAAAAATGTGGTTAGTTGTTTCCCGCACTGCTGCAAGTGCAAGTGCAAGTTCCCCGCGCGTCCATCTTAATTCCGCCATATTTAAAACGTGATACGGTGACTTCAAACAATCGTTTGTTACTGTCATGACGCATCATTGCGAGTTCATTTCTTTTATACTTCAAATCATCAATGAAGAAAACGAAATGTTCTGTTGAAATCATAGGTGCCAGATTGCGTCAATGTTTGTCGATAAATGGACTTATTGCCGAATGGCAAAAACCAAAAAAATGTCAGTGAGACTATAAAATAAAACTATTATCAATTTATTTGTTTACAATCAATAACTTAATTGAACCGAATTCAGATGAAGATTAGGCGTTTTTGTTTTCTTCGACTTTGAATATTTACAACTGAAGACTGTGGAAAAAGACAAAATAGACGTCCAATTCTCACATCAAAAATAGAGCCGTTGGAGCCACAATGAAACAAGTGGAAAATATAATATTACCATTTTTTTTTTTCATCACCATCACGTTGTTTTTTTGTATTTTTGTTTTTTTGCTTTTGAGCAAACATTGAAAAAACAGTTACTGAAAAAGTAATTACAAGAAAATGTGACATTCTGTAATATGTAAAGCCAGTATGATTTCAATGGATTAGAAGAGGGTGGGAGAAACCCAGGTCCAAGTGGTCATCATGAGATGCCAATACATACATTGAATGTCAAATGACATGACATCTAATGCAATTGAACATACAAATAGTTGAAAAATCCGGCAGTTATTAAAAAAGGAAAAAAAAAAAAAAAAGGTTTCGTTTTTACTGTAGTTTTAGACAAACCTCACAGTGGCAAATCTTTTCAGCTTGTTAATATACAATCATCGATTGGACTAAACCACTAATACGATACAATGTATTTACAAATATACACATTCGTAAAATCAGACGATTAAAAATTAAAACCTGCAAGCTAAATAAACAGCAATTTCGTTAAAAAGTTTTTTAAAACAAAAACAAAGAGCAAAATAAATGAAGAAAAAAAATTACAAGGGAAACATCTCAACTCCCCATTTTACAACAGAAAACAAAAAATAATAAAAAATACATTAGATTAAAAAGTAAAACGGTTTTCGATTTTTTTTTTTTTTTCTACAAATGGCGCGTGCTTTTACAGTCCTATCCTCACACTAAGGTTTGTTTTGCTTAATTAGTTAAGAGTTGTACACTTGAATAATATACATCGTTTACTTTTTGTGTGTCGATAGCATTTAACGAACGATTTTGCACCAGGCGTGATGCAATAAAATGACGACTCACTGACTCCACTTGTTGATGAAATGATATACACATAGCAAATTTCAGTTTGACGGAATTCATTTGCTGGAATTTGAACTTAATGGTTACTTGAGTTGAGTGATTGATGATGTCAACACTAGACAGTGGCATATATCAATACATGGTTGTGGACAAATGTGTCTCAAGTTCATAGTTATCACTTCAGTTATGTATTAGTAGGAATTCAAATGAAATAACAAAACTAAAGTGCTTGCCCCAGGCATTCGTTAACCACTAAACGAAAATGGTTTCATACCATTTGTAAATCTACTTTATGGAGTGAAACGCGATGCTGTCCAAACACCTCGGACATTTTCTCATCATGATTCAGCATGTCGAGTTTCGACAAAACGGAGAAAATTATTTTAGAATTTTTCAGTTAAAAGAGTAGCAAACATCTCGCTTTTAAACGGTGGCTATGACGATGAGCAAATGAGCAATATCTGCTACGCTGTGCAGCAAGTCGGGGGCGATTCTCGCCAAATTGTCGTTAGAAAAGTCACATGCAGGGAATATGTGTACCACATAAGCCGGCTGAAATAGAATTAAATTAAAAATTAAAAATTAGCAATCATTAATTAATTTATTTTTTAAATAAATTTATTTATTCTCACTTGTTGTGAACCAGGAATGGCTACGTTGACAATACCGGCAGCTTGTTTTTGTTGTAAATAAGTTATAAAACCGTTCCTCAAATTGTTGGACTGTTGAAGAACGTCCATGTGATCGCGACCACAGGGCAAGGCCAGCAACATGCAATGTTCACCCTCCATCTAATTTAAAACAAAAATAAATTTAGAGTTAACCTCAACAATAAATTACGAGTTTTTAGTTTTTTTTGTACTGTATATATATATTTACCTGCATGCGCCTGGCAACGCCTTCGAGTTGTGTCTGCTCCAATCTCATTCTCTGAGCTATTCTCAAAGGCGACGCAACTCCTTCGGACATACTCGGTAACGAGCTGAGAGCAACGTGGTGATTGCCAGATACAAAGTGCATTTGAACGGCTGCTTGATCGTTTTTCAGAGCCAACAATCCTTGCCACATAACAGGATACCGCTGTTAAAACAAAAATATAATTGAATTAAATTTAGAATAATAAAAAAAATTAAATTAAAAATTCATATTTACTTGAAGTAACATGAGCAACGAGTCTCCCTGAGGTGGAACCTGACTGGCATGAGGTGGAGTTTGGAGTTGGCTCCGCGGCTGCACCATCTGCTGGGAAATAACGTGAGACGCAGGGTGTAAGGGCGCCTCTGATCCCGGTTGAGGTGTCGGTGTTATGTCGCAGCCTGGCTGTAAGTAATTTGTCATGCTCCTCGCATGCGCAGGAGGCGGTGTTTGCGGCCTCATGCAAGGCGAGCGAGCGCTTTGTTTCAACGTCGGCCTGTGCAATTCCTGCTTGGTCATGGACGACATCGATGTTGATATCTCGCTTCGCGGCTCCAGATACATAGTGGACGGCTGTGTCAGCTGTCGAGGGTGCACGCCGTCGCTGCCGTCGTGCGGCGCGCGGTTCTCGGCGGCCAGTTTGGCTTGCTCGCTTCCAGAGCTGTGGTAGCGGAGTCTGGGAGGTTGGTTGTACACATTGGCCACCGTCGGCGAGTCGGTGGTCCGGTCGTGCGGAGACAGAGCCAGGTGCGGACTGACTTGCCGCAGTGAAGGGATGACGTGGGGGTACTGCGCTTGCGGCTGTCTCACTGACGGTTGACCGTGCGCCGTGGCCGCTCTCGACGACATCAGCTGTTCGGGCGCTGTGGAGCGCTCTTCCCGGCGATGCTGTTCGGCGACTTTCTCTTCTTTAACCAACTTCACGTCTTTCCCTTCCGACTTGGCATCGACGGACGAGCGCGACTCGGTCGAGTGTCTGCCCGACCCCACCGGATAAGGAATTCGTGCCTGCATTCCTTGCAGGGTCACAGACTGTTGAGCACGTAATTCAGGATGTAAAACGCCGGCGTAATGTGGATGCGAAGCGAAAACCAGCTGCTGCATGTAGGCAGTCGGCAGATCGGGCGCGTGACGCATGTTGAGATGACCGGGATGATGCGGATGAACCACCAGAGGCTGATTTGGATGGCGAATGTGCATCATGTCGGCCTGAAAAGAGGAAAATGAATAAATACATTTTATTAACCAGTTTTTCGTACGCATTACGTTCGATCTCACTTGAGCAGTGATAGACGGATGAGTAGGAGGAGTCGGAGTGTGAGGAGGAGTTGGATTTCCGAGTCGTGCCGCCACCTCCGGATGGACAGCGACTGGTGTTCCTGTTCTCACCAACTGACTAGGAACCCTTTCGATGAGCTGTCCCGATGGATGGTGGGACGACAAGTAGTCTTTGTGTTGCTGAATAAGGTACGAAGGACTTTGAAGCAAGTCTGCAATCCCACCACTACCAGCACCGGCAGAACCGTACGAGTGAGAAGAAGCATGCTGTTACGGGGGAAAAAAGCAGAAACGGGAAAAAAAAAAAAAAAAAATTTATAAAGGGTTACGATTTTGGAAATTAATTCTTAAATTGCTCACCAGAGCTGCTTCGTAAGTCGGCATTGGGTAACTGGCCGGTTGTAAAATCACAGGCGACTGTCTCATTTGTAATGACGACGGTTTTGGTGAAGAAGCTGGAACCTGCGATTTCATACTGGCTATTCTGGACGCCACCGCTACGTCGCTCGAACTTCTGGACTGCAACATCAAATCTGGGCCGTTTCCAGCACTGATTATCCTCTGCTGTTCAGAAACCATTTCTGATAGTCTTGATGGTGTCTTGCACGAGTTAGTCGACGGTTCGGTTTTGTAGAATGTCGAGTTCTCAGTAATGGATGGTCGAGCGCCTGTCGACAATACCTCGCTGCTTCGTCCACCAGTTAAAATAGGCTGTAAAATTAAATGTAAAAATTAAAATTAGAGTTTTTGTTTTCATTTATTTTATTTCATTACCATTTTTGAGCAAGTGGTTGTAGTCGTTTTGACAATGTTAGAAGTGGTGGCTACCGGAGGCATTCCGATCACAGCGCCCGACACTGAAGGCGACGTTTTAGAAGATGGCATCACAGTTACTGACGTATTTGGTTTGCAACCGGACTGGTACGATGAAGTTGTGATGTGGGATGAATTCTAAATTTGCACAAAAATAAAATTTAACACAAATTATTATTATTATTATTTTTATTTTTTTACCTTATGAGCTTGAGGAGGTGGAGGAAGAGGTGGATGATGTTGTTGATTAGGTATTGGTGATGGATAGGGCCATGAATGGGGCAGTCCGGGCATGGGTTGACCGATTTGCATTTGAGTCCGTGCCGAGAGAGTTGGATGAACGATCCGCGACTCGTGTTCCGATGGAGATGACAGTGGAACAGACGCGGACTGAGTGCGATTTCGAACTGTGGCGTCCAATACGGCTTCGGAAATAGAACTTTTCGCTTTTGGTACAGATTGAGACCTAAAAAAAAAAAAATAAAAAAAAAAAAAATAAATAAATAAATAAATAAATAAATAAATAAAATTAATTCGACATTTTAAAGTTGAAATTAATCTGTTATTACCTCGACGTGCTAATAAGTGGCGGAATTTCCATTTCCTCTTTGATGGTCGGAGGAGCCACGTTGCCGGTGATGCTCAACACAGGCTTGGTCGCCGAAACTAGCTGTATCAACGGCTGTGGCGAGTGTGCCACTTGGATGTTACTCGTCAGGGAAGGCGGTTGCAAGAAAGGTTTGCTGGTCACCACAACTGGCAATCGAGATGCAGGCGAAACGCTGATGGTTGTCGTCTTGGGAGTTGAATTTTCCACTTTGACCTCCTTCGGCACCTGGACTCGCGACTGTGACACCACCGTGGTCGTCGTGCTGGTGGTAGTGGTCACCGTCGCAGTGGTGGTCGCTGGAATGTAAGTGCCTTCTTCCGATTGCCGCACGGGAGTGAGAAAACCAGTTACAGGATCCACCAATGCCGTCGGTGAAGCATCCGCGTCTTTCTCCGTGCTCTCCTTGTCTCCACTCACTTTGGCCGAAATGGACTGAGAAACTTTGGGCAGTTCCACCTTCATTACGACTTGGGGTTGCAAAACGACAGTTTTCTCGCCGTTGTTCGTCTTGTCCTTGCCGTTCTTGCTGCTCACCTTTATCTTCAACTCCGAGTAGTTTTCCGGACTTTGTCGCGCTCGCAAGTCACCCGCCTCCGTCTTGTCGGCGTCGGCCACATCCGTCGTCTCGCTCTCGTGACCGTCCTGGTCGAACGCGTGATGTTGATTTTCCTGAACGATGTTCGTTTCTGCTCGATGATATTTAGACTCAGATTTCGGGTGCGTGCGAGTAATTCGGAATGTGCGCAGAGAAACAGTCCTGGAAACTTCGAAGTCGGACGACGACTTGCAGCTGTCGGTGTCCACAACCCCTTCCTGCGTCGATGAGCCTGCTTCGGCAGAAACCGCTTCCAAGTCCTCGACGCTCTTCGACAGAGCGATCGATTGGTGTAATGAAGGAAGTACCGAATCGTATCTGTCGGACGGCTGAACGAACTGGTCTTCGAGTCGGCCGCGACTTCTTGTTCTGCGTCCGTTTCTGCCTCCGAACGAAAGTCCGTCAAGATCCTCAGGGTGCCGGAAGTAACCCTTGACCACGTCTTCGATTACCTCGTCTATCGTCGTTCGATAACTCTTCTCTTGCAGTCGTTGCGACTTTCTCGTAGCCGGGGACGATTTGCACGAGTTGATGTTGATCGAAGCGTCGCCCCTGAGCGAAGATCCAGGTCCCATCAAGCCGTGATCGTCCACGCGGCTCTCTACGATCCTCACGGCCGGTTCCTCCCTCGTTTCTACTTTCGCCACTTTGTCGAGACTGTCCTTGTGTGGCGATTTGATGGTCAGTATGAGTCGTGGTCTCGTTCTCTCCACTTTCTCGTCTTTAACGACCACATCCGGAGTCAATTTTTCCACTTCTTCTTTAACGGGTATCTCTGGTTCGATGGAGCTGTGGAACACTTTTCGCTCGTCGTGATGAAACCGCACTTCTCCAAACTTGACCTCTTCGCTTTTGCGCTCTTTGCTGCTCTCGAAACTCGTCACGTCATCATCCTCGTCGTCTCTGAACTCAAACACGTCGAATCTGTTTTCTTTTGCCGTTTCTCGAATTTTGTTGTCCACTATTCGCAACGGTTCAAGCTTCTTCTCGTCCAGAATTCCATCTTCGCACTTCACGTCGCTGATTTTCTCCAATGTCGGGGGTGAAATGAGCAAGATTGAATCGCTCTTCTTTTTCCGCCCTCTGCGTTGTTTTTTACGGTCTTCTGCTTCGGTCTGCCGTTGAGCAGCTTGGGCCATCACCAACTGCAACGTACTGATGGGTTCTTTTTCCGTGTTGATGACAAGCGACAATTTCTCTACTGAATTTGCCACTGGTTCTTCGATGGTTGGTTTTTCTTCGACTACTGTCGGTTCAAGAACTGGCGGCATATCCTCCTTCGGCTCGAATTTCTCCTCAGATACAACAGGAATCAAATTAACCACCGGTTCCTCTTTGGTGGCAGGTACGAACGGCGTTTCTTCAATTGGTTTTCCGTCGCTCAATTCACGCAAATTGTCTTCCAACAGCGGCATTTCGACATTGATTCTCGCTTCGATGCTCTCGACTTCCGGTTGAGACATTTTCTTTCCACGTTTTCCATTCAGTTTGGGCAAAACTTCCATTTCCATCTCCGCCACCTTTTCCCTGCTGTCATCGCACACGTATTTCTTGCTTTTCGTTTTCCTGCCTTTCCGCGCCTTTGCTTCCATTATTACCCCAAAAATGCTCGTTGGATTGAGTTCGGCGTCCAAAACGGGCATTGTGGAAGGAGCAGCATGCTGATGAACGACGGCTTCGTTTTCTTTCTCTTCGGACTTCTCAATAACAGGCGGCGGAGGCGGTGGCGGTGGCGGTGGCGATGGCGGCAGTGACGGCAATGGAAGTGGTGGTGGAGTCGGCGGCAGTGGCGGAGGTTGAACGATGACGGTCGGCATTTGCATCGTCGGCTCCGGCGTCTTTGGTGCAATCGACTCATTCGCCACGATCTCGAGCTCGGGTTCGAATTTGATCGCTTCGATTTCTGGTTTAGCGCTCGCATCCACTGGAATCGGTTGTTCAATTTCTTCGGGCATTACTTGTTTAGTCACTTCAGCGGCCTCAGCTTGGTCGCTGGGGAAATCGGGAGTTGCCTCTGCCGCCGGTAATTCAACTGGCAAAGGTTCGACCTCTTCTTTGATAGGAGTTTCGACTTTGGAAACTTCCGGTGGCTCGTTGGTGGGTTCCTCGAGAATTTGAGATTCGATTTCTGCAACGGTCAAGTTGTGAACCGCTTCTTCCGTCTCGGCACTGATGTCCACGTCGCTCGTGACTTGTTTTTCTTTCTCGGTGTTTACTTCATGAATCATTTCTTCTTCTTCTTCTTCTTCCTCGACTTTACTCAGTTCGTTGACCGGTTCGATCTCGCCGATTGGTTCCAACTTCGGTGCGCTGTCGGAATGCTCTTGCTCTTCGTCGAGCAACGCCGTATCGGTCTCAAACCCAAATGTCGCTTGCAGCAGCGCCTTCACTGCATCTTCGGTTTCCTCTTGCGAAATAGCAAAGTGCGGTTTTCCGACTGGTTCGTTTTCTTCTTCCATTTTGGGCGGATCGGTTGGCTGTAATTCAACTTCGAAATTTTCTTCAGTCACGCATTTACTCGACTGCTCCTTCTCGGTCTCCATTTCCAATGATGGAATGGTCAACGGTCCCGAGGGAGAAAATTCGATGGTCTCCGACGTTATTTTTTCCTCTTCTTGTTCGTGCTCTTCTGTGGCAAGACTGACGCCAGCAGATTGCAGTGGTTTCTCCTCGTATTCGCCTATCTGTTGTAACTTGACTTTCTTGGTTGTGTTGTCTGAGTCTTCGTCTAGTGGCCGATGGCGACGGTGCTCCTCACGGCCAAATTTAACGGGTACATCAGTCAACTCATCGTCTGTGAACTCGAACACGTCCAGGGCTTTCAGTCGGTCGCTGTCCGTGTCTTCTTTATCGGCATCTGGCTTGTCGTCGTCAACGAGTCTGCTTTCGTCGACTACAAGGCGGTTGAACGCGTCATCGCTGTCTTCGTCGATTGCCGCTTCGTTCACGACGGAAGGCAGCGGGGAGTCACTTTGTCGCCCATCATCGCCCACGTCATCCCTGATGTTGTTCATGCTCTCTAAAACCCTAACGGCTTCCACCAGTTCGGCGGAGTCTGGGATCAGGCTGCTGACTTCACGTGACTGTACCGGTTCCAAATGCGAATCCTCTGGCAAGTTGTCCTCCAACCTAAGTTCGGGAGACTTCTCCAAAGACGGAAACGTGTCCTCCTCTAACTTCGCCAAAACGTCTTCTACTTTAACTTTCTTCTTTTTCTCTTTGCTTACGCTCTTCTTGCTCTTCTTGTGTTTTTTCTCGTCTTTAACGTGCACGTCAACGGGCTGCTCCGAAGTAGTGGCCATAAACTCCTCTCTCGGAATCGGAATCGGAATCGCGACTTCTTCCTCGACGGCGTCATTGGCACACTCGGACCACGATGGAACGTCTTCGTGCACTTCTTCACGTTTCGGCTCATTTTCGGCCATTTCGATCTGTGTAAACTCCTCCATGCGTTCATTGTCAGAGACATAGCTCGTTTTCGTTTTCTCCAGTTCCAAATTTGACATCGAGTCGTCGTTGAAAGGCCCGGAAGACGATGCGACAGATTTCTCTTCTAATTTGATGCTCGGCAATTCTGGTAGCGTGTACGAGTTGCATTTCGTTTCCGAGTCTCGACTGCTGGTGTTGCTGTTATTCTTGACGCTAGTCTTGCTTTTTGACTTGGTACTCTTTTTGCTTATCGATATTTTACTGGTGCGAATTTTCTCGAAAATTTCGTCGTCCGAAGTCTCGACGTCGGCCATCACTTCTTTGCAATGCTCCTTCTTCTTGTTCTCCTTTTTGCTCGTGCTCTTTTTCGGTTTGCTCGCAACTTCCTCGTGTTGTTGTTCCCTGTTCTTCTCCTTCTCAACCAACACCTTCTGCTGTTGACTTTTCTTTTTCCTTTCTTTTTTAATGTTGTGCAAAGTCGTTCTGGCCGACCCCTCCGCCTCGGACGTGTCTTCTCCCGATTTACTCTTCACTTTTGCTTTGCTTTCCTTGTCGTACTTCTTCCTCGACTTCGGTTTGAATTTTTTAACCTCCTTGGCGGGCTTCACGATCAAATCCATGTCTGAACTGTCGCCGTCCGAATTTCTCTTTCTTCTGTTCATCTTTCCGAGTTTCATTTCGATGTCGGAATCGTAGTCTAAGTCCGATTCCTTATCGGCTCGCATGTGACTTTTCCCGGCATTCGTTTCGCTGTCGTCCGAATCGCTTGCAATTATCAGTTTCCGTTTTTTCGTCTGTTGTTTTGCTTTCGTGGTCGACGTTGACATTTTCGATTCCCCTGTTTCGGACGACAACACGCTCCCGCCGTCGGAGCATTTGTTGTCGCTGTCGGATTCCAGAGACGTCGGTCTTATGACTTTCTCCTCTTTCTTGGCTCGACTCTGCTTCAGTTGATTGAACTTCTCCCGCATCGATTCCAACTCCTTTTCTTTCTCTTTCGCTTTCTCGTTCTGACTCGACCGTGCCTTCACCTTATCGTACATAGAAAAATATACGGGTTCTTCGTCCCAAAAACTGAACGCTTTCTCTAACTGTTTCTTTTCCTTCGCTTCGCTCTTGGTTAATTTCTCCGAATTCCTCCTTTCCCTCGACTTGTCTTTATCTTTATCCTTCTCCTTCTCCTTCTCCTCTTTCTTACTATCCTCCTTCTCTTTCTTACTATCCTCCTTCTCTTTCTTACTATCCTCCTTCTCTTTCTTACTATCCTTCTCTTCTTTCTTACTATCCTTCTCCTCTTTCTTACTATCCTTCTCTTTGTCCGATTTCTTCTCCTCTCTGTCTTTTCTATCCTTCTTTTTCTCCTTTCTCTTATCTCTGTCTCGTATCCGTGATTCAGTGCTGACCGATTTTGTTCTCACCCGCTCGTGTTTCGTGTCTTTTGGATTTTTCTGCGTCGTAGTTGTTGATGTTGTTGTTGTTGTCGTCGTCGTCGTAGTAGTCGTTAACTTCTTCTCCTCTTTATTGCGATTGCTTTTCTCCTCCTGTTTCATCTCCGACTTCTTTTCCTTGTACTCGCTCGACGTCGTCTTGAACGATTTCTTTTCGTGCGTCACGGGTGACTTGTTCGGTCGCTTCAAAGGTGCAGGTGAAGGCGAATGCTGCTCACATTTTCTCTTCTCCTCCAAAACCATCGTCGACAACTTTAATTTCTTCGCTTCTGGTTCTTGGGATTTGACCTGGCTCTCAGATTTACTCCTTTCCTTGTTGTCTGCTTTCAGCGACGCACGATTCGCATCCGAAGACGGGTTTTCATACCCGTCAAGCGATACGAGACGCCGTTTGTGAGCAGCGTGAGCAGAGTCTCTCTTCTCGTCTTTAATATTCTCCTTCTTCACTGTACATTCTTTGCTCACGTTTCCCACCGTATTCTCCCTCTTGAAAGCAGTTTCTTTCGAGCCAGTGGAATCCCTCCTGGATGGCAACTCCTTCCCCGACGCGTTGCTCGTTTGAACTTCTTTCCTACCGTCTCTGTTGCAGTTGCTCATCATCAATTCCTTCTTTATCGTCTCTTTCAGCACCGCTGGCGCCTCTTTAGGCGAATTTTCCTTTTTGACGACGACCTCTTTCCTGTTGCACGACGAAACGCTGTCTTTTCTCGATGGCACGGTGGTTGCAACCTCTTTCTTTGGTGTAATTTGAGCCGAACTTGTCGTAATCAGGGTTGAACTGCAGCTCACTACCGGCGAACTCGTAGTGATCGCCATGGTGGTTTTGGTGACAGTCGTCGTAATAATGCTGGTGGCGAACGAAGTGGGGCTGTTGACCGTCACGACAACAACTTCCTTCTTAACGGCACCCGCTTTCACCTGCTGGTCGATCGACATTTTCCTCTGATGAATTATAGGTGCGGGAACGGGAGGAGGAGGAAGAGGTGGAGGTGGAGGAGGTGGAAGTGGAGGAGGAGGAGGAGCGGGAGTCGGTAAACTCGCCACCGTCGTTTTTGGAGGTGTGATTGCGATAGATGGCGCAATGGGGCTGTTTACGGCAGGAATCGGGGACGAATTTGTAATGGCCGCACTGTAAACGGGTACGGGAGAGGAGACCACGCTCGCCACGACAGGCGTCGAAGGAAATGGGTACTTGATGGTGCACGTCGAAAAGTTCAGCAGCGGCGTCGTGACGACGGCCGGCTGCTGAGTGACCACGGGCGAAAACTCTTTGGCCGCTGCTTTGGTCCGAAAACAGAAGGTCTTCTTGGGCGCGTTGTCGAGCGCCACTTCGCGGGGCTCGTACTTCTCGTTGATGTGCTCTAGCCGCTTCGAGTCTTGGTCGAAGATGCTACTCTTGGCTAGCAGCGACTTAACGATATCCGACGGCTCCGTCCGTAATTGGGTAATGTCTGCATTGAGAAAGCTCGGCCTCCGTTTGAAGGTTCTCTCCGCCTCTGCCGTTTTCACGCTCTCAACCGACGCAGCCGGCGCTGAACTCTCGCTAGTCCTAGTCGAGCCCGACCACGCTCGATACTTTTCGTCCAGTAGACGAATCCTCTCCTCCAAGGATGGGCCTCTGGGCGACGTTTTGGGCGAGTGCTCAGAGTCGGACGAACTATCCAGTCCTTTAGCGTTCACGCCGAACACCGGCGGCGACAGCAAGTTGCTTTTCCGCCGCCCGCTCTCGACAGTGCATGCCGGGTGCACTTTCTTCTCGGGCAGAAACACAGCTGACCTCTCCGCTTCGACGACGGAAGTGATTTCTTTGGCGCTTCCTTGACTATTCCCTGTCGGGGACAGCAGCGGCGACTTGAGACACACGATTTTCGGGGACATAACCGATTTAGGCGAATGTTTCGGCGACGACATCGACACCGACGTCGCGAATCTGGGCAACGGCAGAGACAAGGGGCTTTCCTTTTCCCGTCTCGGTTCGTCCACAAGTGGAGTCCCAGGCTTGCTTTCGGGGCTCTTGAGCAAACCCGGATCGTGGGTTTTGTCGTTCACGGTCGGGTCATCGTCGTCGTTTACGGCAAATCCCAGCGGCTGGTCGTCGGCGCTCAGCTGTTTGCCGGGAACCGGGTACCTGTGGAACGAAGGGGTTTCGTTCCCGTAACACACAGAAGCAGCTTTTCTGCGTTTGTGCGCCGAGTTAACAACAAAAACATCTTTGGGTGAGTTTTGGCGTTTGATTAAGTCCTCGTTTAGTTCACCGAGTTTGCCACCGGTTGCAAGAAACGACTTATTTTTGGTATCCGGACGCCTTAAGTGGTCCACCGCGAGTCTATTTACCTCCATCTTGCGGTAAACACCACATTCGGAATCGATAATCTTGTTAAAAATGTCGTTGTTGGTTTCGTTCGAGTTCTGCTGATGCATCGCACTGTTCACAAACTCTTTCTCACTGCCACTGTTGAGCCGCGCCTTTTTCAACAGCCGCTTATCGATGCCGACGATGCTGCAGTTCTCGTCCATCACTCCGGGAGCACCGGTTTCGTTCAATTTCTCCAATAGCTGGAGCAAGTGCACCTTCTCCTGCTGCAAGTTTTTCAAATCCGCAGCAGAGGGCGGCGGCGGCGGCAGCGGCGGCGGCACCGGCACCACCACCTCCTTGTCGGCACTCACACACCCACTTTCGTCCACTAATTCACCACTTTCATGCTCGACGGCCGCCTCGTCTTTCGCAGTCTTTTTGCTGCCGTCCGTGTGAGCATCCGCACTCGTCTTTTGAATCCGAGTATTGAGGCCGATGGCATTCGATAGCTTTGCTAGATCACTGTACCGAATCCCCATTACCGAGGCGTTCGTGTGATCCTTCAACAAAACAGAATTCGTATCACAATTCCGCCGATCACCACAGTCGTCGTCAGGATGCACTTTCCGCAACTTGCACCTCTCGACTTCAGGTTTAGTTCTGGCACGGGCGACACTTTCACTCACGTCGGCACCGAAATCGCTCCGCACCACACCGGAGTCTCTGCTGCCGTCAGACAGACGGCGTTTCATGCTGTCCTTATGTTCCGCCAAGTTATTGTCCATGGAAACCTCCATGCTTGGGCTCTGAATTGGCGTGCCGGGACTCCTGGACTGGTTCCGCATCCAGTCTTTCAGTCGTTTATCTTTGGGGACGGGAGGGCTGATGCTGCGACTCTCATGTCGCGAGTTGGGTGGGCTTTGACTGTGGTAGCTCTCCTGGTCACTCACACTGCGACGTCGACTTTTTCTCAATGCTGCCGTTTTCTCCTGATCGTAAAATTTTGTCCTTTTGTCAGCATCGACTGACAGTAGGTCGTCCTCCCGCCCACTGTCGTACCGCGTGGAGCTGCGGTCGCCTCTCGGATGAGGACTCGTGCCCATTCCGTCGGAAAGCCTGTCCTTCGGACTGAGACTGCAGTCCTCTCGTCTTCTCCGCGGACTAAAGCTTCGCACACTATGTTCTTCAGCACTGTAATCGCGTCTTTCCCTCTGGCTGAAACCGTATTCGCGTAACTCTTGTTCGTAAGAATCTTCATAAACAGATCCGGCAGTCTGAGAAAATTCTTCATCAAAACTCCTACAAGTTTTTATTTAAAAAAAAATATATATATTAAAAATATAAACATTGCGACATTAAAAACTCATTTAAATCTTTTACCTGTTACACAATCCTTGTCCCCTGCCGCGACTAGCAAAAGTGCTTCCTCTTTGGGCACCTCGGAAATTAGTTCTGCTGGCTCGCGGTTGAGCTTCGAACCGGGTAAATCCCCGACTGGCTGCGTCATACATCAGTCTCGGATCACGGTTGTACCTCTCTTCGCGATTGTCAAAAGACGGGTCACGGCGGTCCCACGGTCTGTCACCAGGTAACATCTGTCCACTCATTTCCAGCTTTTCGAAAAAAGCCATCTGACATTCGCGGCTCGCGAAATCAATCTGCAAAAATAATAAATAAAAAAAATGTTAAATTAATAATAAATATTATAAAAAAAAAAGTATATTTTTCCATATGCAGGAAATAATTAGAAAACAAGTTGCGTACACACCTGCAATTTCTTTCCTCCTAAAGCACGACCTCTCATTTCTGGAACGGCAATCTGCGCATGTTCAACCCTCTCGTAGAATATCAGAGCATGCCCTCGCTCGCGATCAATGTAGGTACTGACCACGTGACCAAACCGAACAAATTGACGTGCCAAAAATTTGTCTGACACCGTGTCCGCAATGCCATCGAGCCACACGCAGTTGGTTGGCATGCTTTTCCCAAATCCCAACTTTAATACACACACAAAAAACAGCCAAAATTAATACCACAGCAATTTAATCGGTGCACAAACGACTCACCTTAATTCTATTAGCCCCCAAATGTTCACCGTCCATTTTGCGCATGGCTTTTACTACACTTGCAATATCAGAATATTGCACGAACGCGTAGGAGGAAACTGCTCCTTGCTTTTTAATATCGATTTCCTACAATTTTTCAAGAAAAAAAATTTTTTTTTTTAAATTACCGGTAATAAAATTTAAAATTTCTCCAAAATTAATTCTTACGATAATTTCGCCAAACTGTTCAAAATGTTGCCTGAGTTCTGTAGTTGTGATATCTTTCTCCAGATTTCCAATAAACAGGGTGCGTGTGGCTTTAGGATGAAATTCGTCCAGCTCAGCTTCTAAAGGCCTAAATTCGTTGTCTTCTACATCCAAACCCTCGTGAGACGTCACTTCGATCTTGGATCCAAAAAACAACTTGTCCTTCGATACTTCCAACGCTTTTTCCACATCTTCAGGCCTAGTTCAAAACATATTTCACAAATTACCACGACATTCAATAACACTTTATTTAAAAAATTTACTTTTTGAAACACACAACCGCATATCTATCAGTTCCTTGTCCAATCACTTTAACCGTGGTGACTTTCCCGTGTTTTTTGTACTCGTGAAACAAACCGTCTTTCAAACTGGTATCTAAAACACAAATCCTCGTTTAAATCTCCACTCGCAAATAAACTTTTCCTGCTTCATTAAATCACTTACCACTCGACCTGACCGGCAGATTGCGAACACAAATGCCAAGTGGCCGTTTATCCTCTTTATCTACAGTAGCAGGAGTGGACGACAAATCGGAATCGCCCGAAGTCACCGTGTTACACGAGATCGCAGCGGCTGTGATCTGAGGCGACGGGGCAACCGCGATTGTCACAGCAGACTGTAGAGAGGAAACGGGTGACGCGACCCCACCGCATCCCCTCTCACCAGGTGGACGACTGGCTTTACTACTTCCCCGACTGCTATACGATACACTTTGCAAATAATAAAACAAGCAAACTAAATAAATAGAACTGGACGGAGAATAAAAAAAAAAAACAAATACCTCGGAGACTGAGACCTGGAGCCCCTTTCGGAACACGTATGGCTGCTCCGACTACTACTACTAATGCTCCGTGTGTTGTTGCTACTGGAACACGACGACTGGGAAGCGCAAGAACTCCGTGAGCCAGACCGAGAGTGAGACTCGGATCCCGAATGAGACCGAGATCTGATTTTTGTCAAAATAAAAATTAAGTTTTTTAAAAAATAATAAATAATTAAATTTGAAAAGTATATAAAATAAAAGTCCAAACCTCGATATAGATTTATTTTGTTGTTGCTTGTGTTTGGTTTTAACTCGATTCGGTGACGAGGGTCCTCGATGAGACACCTTGTTTGCGACTCCTGCGTCGCGATCCTCGGCCACAGCGTTGTACTGAGACTCAGTACCAGCGAACCGTTGCTGCAGCTGCTGCTGTTGAGGCAACGGCTGTTGCTGCTGCGTCAGCTGTTGTTGAGACGAAGACTGTTGAGAAGAAATTTGTTGCTGTTGCTGCGGCTGAGTAGACGCTGGAGAGAGCAGCGACTGAGTCGGAGAGTCAAAATGTTGCCGGGAATTGTGAGTTCGATAATGACCTTGCAACCTTCACAACAAAGCAAAAAATTCCGATCATTAGCACGATTCATGCTTCCCAACTGTAAAATAAATTCCCACCCCCCCAAAAAAAAAAACTTTTCAAAAAAAAAAAATTAAGTGAAAAATAATACAATGAAATCAAATGCACTTTCATCTGTCAGTATAATCTTATCATATTACACGGCAAAAATTTCATCTTTATCAATATCTGTAAAAATTTAATTCCAAATTTTTTATCATTTATAATTCAAAAACCCAATATTCACACTAGTGCGGCCAGATGGCCCCCTCACAATCAAGTAATTTGTGCAATGGCGATTAAAAACATTTCTCGCTCCTATCGCTGACAGATTGCAATGTTGTGTGCAGAAAAAATTACACCAGTAGTACGATTTTCCCTGTGTGAACATAACACCAGTTCACCTTGATAAGGAACTTAACGTCGCCACCCCAGCCTGTTTAAATGAGGGCAGCCAGTCAAGTCCAAATTTATCGACCAAGGGTGTACGCAGTATGGTCGAAAAGGCTCATTTCATTTCTCGAGCAAACGCAACACACAACAAACTCTTAAGACACGCCACCAATTCTGCACGTAGTTATCGTTTAGTCTCGTTACCAAAAACAACAAAAGAAAGCAACTGCGAAGAAACATAATAAAGAAAAAAAATGTTGAAAATTTATTTTCAACTCTCAATACCTTTCTAGGGGAGACTGGAAGCCTTGTGTGGCTACCCCTCGATAATTTGAACTTCTCTCCCTCGTCCTCCCTCGGCCCCTGTACACATCGTCGTCGTTATGGTAACTCGTTTGCCGCCTAACGTAAGACGAATCCCTCTCTGGAGGGCGCTCCAAGTAGTGACTAGATCGTTCATACCCACGATCCTCCGATAATCTGGGGATAAAATAATTTCATTACCTTTTCAAAAAAAATTCAATAAAAGAAATAACTTAAGCCTGAAAAGTTACTAATAAAAAAAATTCATAATTTTATCACTTTTTACACACAAATGCACATCGCAAAGATAAAACTGAACGCGATAAAGTAACAAAAAAATTTCTAGAAATGATTAAACTTGTTAGGTGAACCTGTTGATGGATTAATTCTTCCAACTGCTGGTAAAACCACTCTGGGAACAAGAACAACATTCATCTTTAAACATGAATAAAAGCTCTATTGCAGTTTCCTGGCGAGTTGTTGCTCCCAACTTCGAAATCCAAGGTAACCGACACATTAAAAATAAATCTCAATGAATAAAAATAAAAAAAATGGAAAAATAGAAGGGAAAAAATGAAAAATATCCAATTAATTCCGAATTGTAAAATCAATGTGTATCTTGGTTACATAATCACAAGATTCTATAAGGATGTATCCGTACGAGTGGGTTTCTATAGCAACCGGAATAAAATTCGCACGATGTTATTTTAATTTTTTCATCCGTTTTTCTTCTCGTTCGTTCGTTCGTTTAGCAAAGTCGTTCATCTCGAGATGACGTTTCAATTTTTATATCATGTATGGTAATAATCGGGTGTACACACCGCTCCTGCGTGTTTGGATCAAATCCAAGGGTCGCCAACTTCTCTCATCAGCCGAAGACGATCCACTAATATAATCCATCTAACCACAAACACTGTGCACTTCACCTTTTAGCGTAATTTCATTTCAAACTTTAAAAATCTCCCGGTTTCAAAAATGGAAAAATCAACAGTGAAAAAATAATCCATAGGTTCCAGCAAAAAATGAAAATAACCAAAAAAAAAAAAAAAAAAAAAAAATAATAATAATAATTCCAAAAAAATAAAAAATAAAATCCAAAAATTCAAAAATTTCTAGAAAAAAATACAAAAAATATTCCAACTCTGGTATCCTTAAGATTTAATCCTTAATCCGCGTTAAATTCCCAAAATGCACCACCAAACATTATCCACAACAAGAGAAGGAAAAAAATCTATAAAAAAAATGTTTATAAATTGCGTAAACAAACTGAAAAAGAGGCATCATTTATAAAATAATCCTATAACGAGTTAATCCAGACTTTTGGTAGAGGATGTGCACTTACCCATGAGGGTAACGTTGAGTACGTGACGCAGTATATAGTGCACTAGTGGGGCGCAACAAAGCGTCGTCGCGCTCGTGTATGTGAATGGCAGCGCCGGCCATGCTGGATGTTGGCGGCTCATAGTAATCCGTCTTCAGGGTGCGTTCATCGATTTTATTATCGGAGCTGTGCGCCTTGGACGCCGACTTGATGTCGATGAACGCCACTGTGGCACAAAGTCCCACCTCATCTTCTTTTTTGGCAAGAAGTTTCACGCTTTGAACCCGGCCATATCTGTTTGTGTAAAGAAAAAACGAGAAATTAATGAGTTTTATATTTTAATTTTAATTTTCAATTTCAAACTTTTTCAAATTTTTTCTGTGGTGAAATTTTAATTATTTTATTACGTCGTGGTATAAAAAAGAAAAAAAATTTTCAATTTTTACTTCCTCGATGTTAAGTTAATTTACCCTTGACATGGAAAAAAAAATCTTAAGAGATTTTAAAGAGGGAAAAAAAGGGGGTCATATCACTGACAAACCATTTGGGCGCAAGTAGTTGCAAAGTTCAGTTTAATGACGTCTATGTGTGTAAAAAAATAAAAAATGGCAAAAACCAGAAATAAATCGCCGATGTCAACAGTATTAAATTGGGCAAAAAAAAAAATTCATGGAAAGAATAAGAGAGAAAAAAACTAAGGCCAAAGTGAGTCAAATGAAAGACAAACGCAGTTATTCCCTTCTACATGACTCCTGAGTAGACTGAAATAACTGATCCATTACCCTAGCAACCAGGAAAAATCAATACACGAAACATCATAGTAGCAGTGCTTTTCTGCCACCACGACCAACCAAACTAAACTCTTTTCAAACATCCAATTGCTGCGCCATTCCCATGGCAACTGCAATGACGTAAAACAATTTCTTTATCCCAAGCCTTACAAGAAATTGTCAAAAACAAAAAAATAAAATAGAAAAATAGAAAAACTCGAAAATAAACCCCCAATTTTAGCGAAAAAACCAAATCTTGTTTTCCCGAGTTTAATAAAGCGCTGGAACGTGTTTAAAATCACTCGTTTTCTTCACTCGAATAATAAACATCTCAGTTTTAAGTTTTCGTTCTCCCGAGTTGAGGGACACAAGGGCGAGTATCGCTCGACCGACTCATCCTGGTGCACCATTATCTCCGGCAGCTTTGAAAACGGGCACCACTCATCCATCTTTACCTGGAACGATCAATGCCACCGCAGCTGAAATGCGTAGATATTTTTATATTATTTTTTTATACCATGTTGACTCATCAAACATTCAATCGAGGAAGAAAAAAAGGCAAACCGAAAACAACATAAATAAAAATGTCTACCGTACACGTAATCGACAAACTAAGATTTAAAAAACAATTAACAAATAATGATTTTTTTTTTAAACTTAAACTCTTTTTTGACATAAATTCCTCGCTTTCACACCAAAAAAAAAAAAAGAAATTAAAAAATTCAACCAACCTCGCAAAAACGGCCTCGATTAATAATAAATATTCACAAATCTAAACGAATTTAAAATTCAAAACATCAGCCTCAGCATCGCCTACTCGCTTTCAACCCAAACACATAAAATTCTAGCCTCAATTCATGAATAAACTTAATTTATTAGCAAATTGTTTTTATTCCCCAATTCGTAACCTTAATCCAATTCAATTTGCAGCCCAAGACGTTTGCAGCGTTTCTGCAAAACAGAATCAACCAGCCTCGCTTCTTACAAACTACACATTCAACAAAATCGATCGTCGCCAAGGCAACCACTACCGAGCATTGTGTTGACAAAAGCCTTTCGCAATCTCAAGACGTAAATTGTACAGTAAACACTAACATGTATTCTCTTCCCTTTACTCCACTCGCACTTCTTTCTACAACGAGTAGCCATTTTCCTCCCTCCTCCTTTCCCTCCTTCCCTTCGCAGATAAAAATAAAACATTCTCTCCCTCAAACTAAAGCGAGGCCTAAAACTACTTTTACCCACACACTTTCCCAATTCCTACTTCTCTCAGGTCACTGTGTTCATTTCACCACCTAAAAACCCAGCAAAAGGCGCATCTAATCGATAAGAAACTCAGGGGGAAAAATTTATTCTTCGCTTTATAAACCCCTCGATCCAATTTCTCTTTACCTGCGCCCGAATTTGTCATTAAGCTGGAATTGTCATTGAATTGAAATAATGATGATGAACGTCGTGAAGATGGATCGTATTAGTCTGGTGATCGATTTACCCCTTGGGCATTACTGGCGCCTTGCCAGAAACAAGACTCGCTCTGCCTGCTATTGTGTATTTCTATCCATTTCATTTCAATTCCATTCTTTATGAAACTCCAAATAGTTTTTTTTTTTTTTTTTTTTTTTTTTTTTTTTTTTTAACTCTCTCTCTCTCTTTATGCATTTCAAAGCTAAAAGATTCTCGAAACAAGAAATACACACAATAAAAACATCGAGATTAAAAAACACGGGATGGGGTTTCGTTTCATTCGCACAACTAGTGTTGCTCCCATCACGCAAGGAAACAATATTGACGGAAATGTTCGCCGTCCAAGGTCACCTCCATATCCACATTTAGAATTTTGTATATACGTTGTAATTTCCCATTGCCACATAGGTTTTCCAGCTGTTGCCGTGTTATTTACCAACTCTTTGTTTTTTGTTATTAAAATTTATGTTTTTTTATTTTTTTCAAAAATTCGCAAGTGGACATATTTGGCTGAAGTTGATGGGTTAATGTGTTCTGGACATAAAAGGGTCAACGAAGGAGAGCAGATAATTGCTGTTAGGAACAAACGTGGCTACGGTTGAAGGAAATAAACCACCTCATTTCATTCGCACATATTGTACTTGTGTGTACTTGTGTTACAAAAATACAAACAATAAAAATTATTTTTAAAGTCGAAGACGGAAATAAAGTCCAGAATTAATTTCGAGAAAGGATTTTTTTTTTTCTTTCTTCTCGTGCCCTCTGGTTAAACGAGTTTTTCCTTCATTTGGAAACGTTTCTTAAAAAATTATTGATTACCATCGCCTGGCTTTTTCAACAAACAACAGCATAATCGCTTTATTCCCTCGAAAACTAATCTCGAAAGAAAATAATTAAATTTTTTCTAATATAAATTAATCATTTTTTCAAGTTTTTTTGTTTTTTTTCTCAACTTTTTTTTCTATAACAAAAAATAAAATAACAGCCATTTTTGTTTATAGCAATGTTATTGGAAATTCAAAATTTCTGGTTTACAAGTGACCAAATATCGGACTTTTATTCGAAATGTAAAGTTCAAAATGACCATAACCAGTGTAGTAAAACGGTAACGACCTCAAATCTACTAAACGACAGGGAACAAAGGCAGCGAGTGGCAGCCAACACAACTTATCGATCGAACATTCCTGGCGCATCCAGGCAGGAGGTGCCG
>JAQFZP010000869.1:0-25825 GCA_034695745.1 Geophilus truncorum | reverse complement strand
ATTACAGTTTATTATTATTAATATTTTATATCTAAAATATTAACCCTAGGTACGAAATATTCATTCGTTTCGTCACAACTTAAAGAAATAAAAAAAGAAGTAAAATATTATTTCCATTTTGAAATTGGTAAATTTCCTTTTTATGTGGTTTTCTTCGCTTCCCTTTCGGGTTATTATCCACAGGCGCGTAATGAGATTTACAATTTATTGTTTGCTTTAAATTGCACTGGAAAAAAAAGTCTTAATAACCTCGAAATGTTGTTCTAATATTGATTAATAATTCAACTGGGTGGAAAAATAAATGAAGTCATTTGTAAAAGGTACGCCTTCTGGCCTCGACCGACGTGTTTCCTGTTCTTGAAAACAATCATAAGAGGTGTTGGGGGAATGTCGGATCGATAAAACTTGTGAAAGCGTTTTCACGTTTTTTCCCTTTTATGTGTTGCTAGCACAGATTAAAATCTGCGAGCACTTTCTAAATACTAAGCAAACAGTTAGCTTTGCATATTTTGCTTCTGTTATACTCCCTCGTGTTTCATCTCACTGGGATTAGCTTCTGTACATAACGCACCTGCTCGTCTGGTTTGAAAATGGCAGGTGCAGGTGTTGGAGATGTATGGATTTTAGATTTTTAAATTATGTTGGTAAGTGGTTGATGATGTGTTAGGTGTTGCAAACACTTGCTGGAAGTATGAGGTAATATACCATGGTACTTTATATGCTGATGTACCGTTCTGAGTTTACTTGTAGCTTATTGTGATCACTTTCACGCATTGCAAAATGTAAGTTACTGTAATTATTTTTTTTAATTCAACATGTTTTTCCCAATTTTTTAAAGTTATTTTTAAGAAGAAAACTCAAGTTTTCTAATCTTATAGTAAACTTTTAATGCGCAATGTTGGTTTATGATAATATAATTCAGCCTAATGAGCAATTAATTTATGGATACGGTATTCATATTTTTCTGCTTAATCCATGTCCCTTGATGGTTTAAAATCCAATTATTTTTTTTTGTGAGGGTATGTGTGACATAATGCTGTTAATCATTTATGTATGAAGCTAGTTTTGTCGTTTAATTAATTCAGTGAAATTTCCTTTCTACCTGCAGGCCTGTGGCTCAATCCAATAAAGGTAACGTGACATCACGTCATTTAAACAGTGCTTCGACGACGACAACAGCAAATACCAATCTGGGGAAAAATTCTATGCTTGATAAATTCAAGTTTTTCAATTCCAAGGACAAGAGTGAAAGGAACAAAGGTATGCAACACAAACTCATTTTTTCACGTCTGCACTAATTACAGTTAAATACCATCAGACAAATATTTCATAAATTTAACTTTAGAAAAAAAAATCCTTATTATGAATTTCTAAATATTTAATAGAAACATTATTCCCGATATCAGATTAAATTATATCAAATTCTGATTCTCATGAGTGAACATGAGCTCTCATTGTGTCTCACCTGACTATTATTTGCAGTATTGATTTGGTGGAATTTTTTCCTATGTAAACGTATTTATTTCATTTCTCAGCTGTTTCCGTGTCGAAGCGAACGAGCAGCAGTAGTGGATTCAGTTCAGCACGCTCTGAAAAATCAGATTCTTCCACCAGTTTATGCAGCGAGCCGAAACCACCCGTCGTCGCTATCAGTTCCGATGTGCCTGATAACATTTCGTCGGTAGGAAGTGGAAGTCCAAAATTGGGCGGCGTGAAAAACCTAGCCCGCAAAACCTTCGGTAAAAGTACAAATAATAATGACCAGAAAGCAGTAGCAAAGCCATCGGTACAGAAATCGGCGGGCAAAAGCGCCACTGCCAAAGACTGTGCCAAATCGAGAAGTGATGAGAAGCCATCCAGGTCCGAAGTCTGCGCCAAGTCCGACGACGTCGTGCAAGTCGACGAAGTAGACGATGAATGCGGTGCTCGTAATAGGAATCAGCAATCCGACAATGGGAAAGATCACTCTGGGGCACTGGATCCCGAGAGTCACATCAGGCAGTCGAAATTAAGTCTGATCTATAAAGGAGATAAAACCAAGGTTGGAAAATCGGCCGAAGTTACTGGGGTGGTCAGTCCCACTTCTACCATGAATCCAGGGTTCGCGTCCAACGCTTGCAGCATACCCAAACCAACAGCAGCTATTAAAGGTAAACGTGGGGAAAATCAAAGGTGTAATACGTCAATTAAAAATTCTGCATTTTTTCCCATGTGCGAATTTATCCGCCATTTTGTTTGCAATTGGAGGCCGGAAATAAAGATTTTTACTGCTCTTGGCCACACCCACTACCCACACGTAGACCTTAAACTATCGAAAAATGTTGTGACGTGACACATAACCACACTTTATGGCCGTGTAAATATAGTGATTAATTTGCCGTTAGCAGATCACATGCAGATAGCCAATTAGAAATTTTTTTTCTCGTGAAAATTGGGCAATATAAATTTCGTTCAGTTTTTAATTTTATTTGTATTAAACCTTTATCTTTTATCTTTCTAGGTACGAGTAAAATTTCAAAGGATGAGAAATGTATACCCACAAACACCGTCACTGCTCAAGTCAAAACAGCTCGGACAAATCCAGTTGCAACTGCAAAAGTTCAAGCAACTCCGTCTACCAACATGTCGAAGCACCACTCTTCGAAACCCTTGAAATCCGACGCTTCCACGCTCACCGACCCACCGAAACCGGTGTCCCTGTCGCAGAGCTCATTTCCCCGAAGTGCAAAAAGCGACAGAAAACGCAGCGACAACAACCCTACGAGCGTCAGCATCGCCATGGTGTCGCCCATGCAGAGCATCGGCAAGGAAGTGGCGCAGGAACAAATAATCCAGCACCGCTCCAGTCCCAAGTTGTCGACCCACAGCAAAGTAGAAACCACTTTCGACAACACTGACAAGGTGATCACTCGCGAGACATCGCTGAGTAACCCCGCTCAAGAGACCACGTTCTCGGAAGAGGCCGACGACATAATGGTCAATATCAAACCAATGCAACCCATAATGAGGGCATCTCCGTACAGCTACACGCGCAATTTGGGCGTGTATTCGTTGTCGCGAAGCGCAGCGCCGAGTCTTCACGTTTCGCACTTGGGACTTCATAACGAAAGAGGCCAGCGGTTAACGGCTCATCACGACCATTCTGGGATTTACGCAAGTTCGATGAAGTGCGTCGCCAACACCACGCTGCTGGATGCTGATTACGCGTGCAACGTGGATCGCGTCGACTTAACCAACGGGTACATGTCTGACGGAGACATGCTGAGATCGGGAAGAAGTTGCGATGATGTTGGAAGCGGATATATGAGCGAAGGAGGAGCTTCTTTGTATGCAAGAAGGGTTCAGGCGCGGTTGAGGGAAGGACTTGCAGCTGTGAAGGAGTGCATGCAGAAGTCTACGAGCTACATACCCAGTGATAAGTACGTTGTCTTTGGTTTCTGGGTTGTTTTTCACTAACATGTCTAATTCTGGTTGTTTATTTTAATTCGATTTCCTGAGAGATGCAAGTGATTACTAATGCTTGGGTGAACGGGAACTCATTTAGAAGTATGATGATGCGGAGATTTATTTTCCTTTGATAAGATATTGCATTTTGTAAAGTCAAATTGCGCTTGTTGCTTATCAATGGCGATTCGCAGAAATCAAATGACTTGGAAATTCTCGGTATTTTGAATTACGTCGTCAAAATGCCAAAATAAACCTGGAAAGTAGTTTACTTCCCAAAGGTCTCTCTCTCTCTATTTCTGGCAAGCCGCAGGCCCATTGTGCCGTTCTAGTTATGCTAGTGTCAGGGGCATTTGTCAGGCTTTAGAAAAATAGTGTAGTAAATATGTCCAGAAGCAGTAGAATAGTGCGCCAGCATACTGTTCTGGTCTTATCTCGGTTTGGGTTAAGTTGAGATTTGTGGGTTTTTAAATCCGTATAACTCAGCTGAAGTTGTACTATAAACACCGAAACAGTTCGGTGCTGGCAGGAGTTCTAGTGCCATTGATTTTCCTACAAGTTACAAGTTTGTTTTTGCAATCAAACAAACCAGGAAGTTGCGTTGTCAACAATCAATAAACCAGCACATGATGATCACCTCCCAAAGTAGAAATCTATTCACCATACACTTGTTGGCCATTTCATGCCACCTTTGGTCAAGTATCTTGATGTAGTAAAAAAGCAATCGATCAATTAAACCAGTAAAAGTGTGTCCCCTGCACATTTGAGTAAATTTTACGCCAGAGCTATTAGGAGAAGCCGTAATGGGCACCCAGAAGTGATTTTTCAATGTCAACAACAGTCAAAGTGATCAATTTCCTGCATCAGTGGTTTATTTTGTCGCTTTCCCCGAACAAAATGCAAAGTAAATAAACAGATAAAAATTGAAAACAAAATTAATTACTCGCTCCATCCGCTTTACAAAGATTTATTTCGCATAGAATTAAATATGATATTTATTTTCTTACACAAGATTGAATCTGTAGGTTATTACGGGCATAATTCGAGCCATAACTCAGATAAATGATGTGGATTAAAAATGGGTCGCTTGGCAACAGGTTGTTAGCTTGCATCAATGTGTTTGAATAACACTAACACTAGCACTAATAATGTTCTCATTTCTCTCAATCCTGTCTTGATTTACACAACACACACTCGCATGCTTTTTCTACCAAGTAAACGATGTGTACTTTAAAAAAAACAAAAAAAAACTCATTCTCTACGATCGTGTACTCATGCTTGTGCTTTCTTCTTTCTTCTAGATCTAATGCAGCTATTCCATGTGTAGGGTAAGTGAAAACATGAGCTCAAAATGAAAATTTACCTTCTCCCGTGTCGTTTCACCTTTGTTTTACACTCCCTCTGTTTCTTGTCGATGTGAAACCCCGAGAAAAAGCCCAATTAACACACAAACCTTTCATTGTGGAACGTAAAGTAGACGAGCGAAATTGATTTTCCCTCTTGATATATCAACAGTGGTGTTTTCAACAAGTGTAATAAAGGGTGGGAGTGAACGAACCCTTGCTGCTCTTGCATCCTCTGGTTTTGAATGAACCTTCCCACTGACGCATAGGGTTGGATGGGACGCAGACACTGCGGCACCAAATATGACTCCAACATTGCAGTTCTTCCTTTTGTACATTCATTGGGTTTATCAGTGTGGCTTTCCTGCAGCGCTCTAGCTGGGGGGAAACGTGCGGACTACGGAGGTTGGGTTTGCTGAGTTTGATGAAGGAAAAATGAGCAAAATGGTTTAATTTATCATGTTTCCACCGTGGGATTATAAGTATTATTCTAGTGATTATTATGGGTAAGTGTGACTGTTCGTTTTAAGGGTTTAATTAGATGTTTCGTTTGTTTTGTATTGTGTTTTTTCGGGTTGAATGTGGCGTTATCGGCGTTTCTAAGGAAAGGAGGAAATATAAGTTATTTAGCTGAAAGTGAGGATTAATGGGTTTATTGGGTGCTTGAAAATTATAAATTACCCTTTGAGCTGTCTAACTGATAAGTGTTGGTTGGTGGCCATTAGAAAATGTTGCCTTACGTCTAATAAGAAATCAATTGATGTAATTTGGTTGGACAGTGATAAATGATGGCTGGCTAATCTCTTATTTGTTTGGGGCTTATTAACTTGATGGGAAACTGTTTTATTAAACTTTATTGGCAGTTTGAAAGCGAGGACAATTTTTATTGATTTATTTATTTTCTTTTTTTGTTGTTTTTTTTTTCTTTTTTCAGTTATGATGACAGTAGTTCAGTAAGCAGTGGTATCAGTGATACTATTGCCGAAATGAGCACAGATGAGAATTTAACAGCATCGTCTGTCAGCTCGGAACACACTAATCCATACGCTAGTCTTAAACGGATGCCAAAAGAAATGTTAAACAGAGCTCAATATTTTACCGGTAATGATAACGGAGAGCGGTCTAAGCGGACACAAGAAGTGGTTAATGTTGGAAGAAGCAGTGGCGGGAGCAGCAAGTCGTCGGCGCCAAAATCTAGTAGTGCTCAGCAGACCGATAGTAGCGCTTTTAGGTATTACTCGATATGATTTAAGGGGATAAGTGAAATCTCGACATGAATTATTGGCTGAATCAAATTTAATATGACAATTTGCTCTCAATTTTTTCTAAATAAACGAATACGGATTTTGGCGCATTTTTCACAGTAAACATCAAACTTTCAAAGACTTTAATAGTACTTAGCAAAGATTTATTTTTAACCAAACTTTTCGATTTACTAATTAAATTTTTTTTTAATAAAAAGTTAAAATTTATAATAGGTCGGTTCTGATTGCCAGAAGATGTCGAATTAATTATAATGTAATAATCTATGAATATTTAACTGAAACTACAAATTGTCTACAAAATCAATTTTCTCTTAAATTTTACGCTCTGATTCACTCATTTCATACTTACATATTTTTTTTATTAAAATGAGTGAAATTTGATTTATCGATTGATTCTTGCCCTTTTAACATATCACTTTCCACTTGAAATCATTGGCAATCAAATTTTGAAAAATGTAAATTGAAATTGATAAACGATCTGAAGCTGCTTTAACAAAATTATATTACATTTTCGAAAAGTTGTCAAAGAACCGCTTTGCTTTATAGCTTAAATATTCAAAGCACGCTGAAAATGCTGCAGTTTCGATGCGGCAATCCCTGCAGCTTTATAAGTTCACGACTGATCAGAGCGATGACTCACAACCCTTTACATTACATGCACAAACATTTGCTCACTAAACTTTAATCAGCTTTAATATAAATTAAAATCTAAAAGACAACACGGCCAATAATTTAAAATTTATTACTAAACACACAACATTAATTTCTCTTAAATTTTTCCAGACAAGTAACATCGGCAACCGGTTGGAAAAAATACCCAACAGACCGAGACCCAATGCGAACCATAGTCGAGGCACCGACGCGATATCCGCACGACCGAATGGACTTGCTACGCCGCGGGAAATCCGACTTGGATCCGACCAAAACTCGAGACAAACGCGGATCAAGCGGATCTGGCTCGGGAATGCTGCGCAAGAGCACGACCATCATGGGTGCGGCTTTGACAAGCGGACTGCAGGACAAAAGTGGGAACAACAACTCGCCAAAATCGAAACGCCGCACGTCGTCGAGTCAAAGTAAACACAGGACTTCGAGCGAGAACCTGAACAAAGACAAAACCAGTCCTCGGACGAGTCGCAGTGGTTCGCTCGAACCGCAGCCGATCACTAACGACCGCCGAGTCCAGAACGTTCGAGCGATGAACAACGTTTCTACCAGCAATGGCAAGCGACCCACTAGTACCGGAAGCGCTTCTTCGAGTGGCAGCAACAGAAGCGGTGGTTCTAAGGTGTCTGGAAAGAGGAGTTCGTCCGATAAATTGAGCGACGCTGGAAAGGAGTTATTAGACACGGCAAGTCCTTACGAAGCCATGCGAAATTACATAGGACTTTCAGCCATCCCGAGACCCAGTTCCGTACCGCCAAAGATGGACAACGGTCGAGGATCGTTGGAACACAAGCCGCGGTCCAAAATGAACCCGCATGCGATGACGGAGTATCCGCACAGTGATTGCGATTACGGGCGTAATTCTTTGGGCCGAAAACCCAAGCAGTATTACGTCACTTCTCCTACGCATGGCATGCGGGATCGGATATTTGGTAGTCGCGGCGCTTTGAACAATTCCCCCACACCTGAATACTCGATTATGTCCCACGCTACCCGAGGTAAAATCGTGATTAACAATAAGGGTATTCATAAACAACAAATTTGGAATTGTTACGTCCACTTTATTTGCCTACATTTAATTTAATATACAAATATTTATTTTCTTTTAACTTCCTATGGGAAGGCAAGCCAAAGCGTGCTAACCTATTGCTGATCTAACAATAAGTCGTTTGAACTTTGTTTCTGAATATCAGCTTTACTTTTGCAACTGGCTTGCAATTTGAGTGGATTGGTGACACTTCTGTCAGACTAAATTATAAGGCTTGTACCAATCAATCATTGCCGTTTTGTGTGTTCAAGTCACTTTCTTAACGCCTAATTAATCATTAGAAAAAAATCGATGCTGAAACGACAAGGCAAACTAGTGGAAAATACTTGAGGCTACTTGAGATCTGATATGGAAATCAAGCGAGATTTATGAATACCCTTAGATACGTGCTAATAAATTGACGATTTAGATTTGATTGGGAATGTATACGTAGAATCTTGTGGTAACTCCAATTATGCATGGCTCCGTCAAAGCCCCAGTGTGGTTAGTTCCCTCTCCGGTGTACCGAATCCCCGTACTTGTGGAAGTCTAACTGAAGCTGAAAGCATGGAATCTTTAGCATCTTTGAGTTCGGTACGGTATATATGGTTAAATCCTATTTGAATTATGATTTCAATTTTAGATTCTGTAATTTTAATTTTTTTGTTTGTTATTATTTTATTGTTTTTGTACTTTTCATTTGTAGGTTCATTCACAGTTACAACATGCACGTGCAAATAGTTTAACCCCAGCTCGATTACTGCTTCATCAACGAGAAATTAATGCTAGTCCTGGTCCGCGATTAGCACGATCCAATAGTATTCGTTCAACTAAATCTGAAAAACTTTACCCGTCCATGATGCAACGATCAGGCGATATAGATAATTTTCTTTCTGGTCCCTTGTCAGTGTCCACCCATAGCTCACCACATAAGGAACTTAGACATCATCATCACACTAGTCAACCCACATCCCCTACACTTACTCATCAAGTAGGGGACAATTTATTGCAATATTTTATTATTTATTCTTTTTGTTTTTTTTAAATAATTGTTTTGATTTTAATTTGTTTTAAAATGATTTTTTTTTTTTCGATTATTAGAGTAACTCTAGTTACGGTTATGCCGTTTCTACTGCGTCCAGTTCTGCTCCAGCTGCTACGATGATTTCTCCATATATGGGGAGTTTATTGTCGAAGATAAACGTCAAAGATGGAGATTGTAAGAATAATTATTCATGTTTTTGGACGTCTTAATCCTCTTAATAATTTTTTTTTTTTTTTTTTTTTTTATATATTTTAGTGCATGGTTCGTCGTTGTCTTTAGGATCAACCAATTCATCTGTATATTCAACGGTAAATTTTTTTTGGCGTAAAATTTGAGTATTTTGTGCAACAAAAAATATTTTGTTTTGGCAATAGATGCTTTCTTGGTTTTTAACGTTACAAATCCTTACTTTTACATGTTGAAAGAAGAAGTGGTAATATTGTAAGTTTAGTAAAGCAATTGAATTGTGAACAATTTTATGTTAAAATAAGAAAAGTAATGTAAAACTGCGAGCAAGAAACAAGAAAATATTCGTCTCGAATTCAAACCTTTTCATTTTTGTTCAAACAAGAAAAGAGAATCAATAATTAACTATGAGTTCATTGACTCGGCTGTTTGTTATTTTCTGGTTTAGTTTCTTTTTATAATATCTTCTAAAGCTTTAATAGTTAATTATAATTGATTTATAGATAAACACGTAAGTTAAATAAATATTAATAAGAATACACTGACCTTTGGTATAATCATTAAAAATGTGTGTGTAATTTCACATTTACATTTATTGAAATCATATAAAAAGTTTGTCTTTATTTGTAGGTTGACAATCACGAAATTCACAAACTGCGCCGAGAACTAATCGAAGCTCACGACAAAGTACAGAACTTAACGTCGCAACTGAGTGGAAATGTAAGTAAAAGCAATTTATTTATACTAAACATCCTCCGCAATTTTTGACTCTTCGCTTTACGTAAATGCAATGTAATCACCACTTCTAATGATTAAATTAAGCTAAAAAGGTTGCAGATCAGATAAGGCGATTATAAATTACCTTATGCAATCACATTACAATTTTAACACGCTTTTTGTTGCGATTTCCATTTTTTTATCTATTTATTTTTAAACTCTTTGCGCATATCATTAATAGTACCTGTCGACCTTCAGTATCAATGACACGCGCAAATAGCGGGGATGGCCATATATGAGAACTTAATAGTTCTGAATTTCAGAGTAGCAATTATAAAATACAATCATATGTTACTGGAGAACGCGGTAGATCAAATGACCGTTTTTACAATGCGCTTTCAAACACGTAAGCAAAACAAATAAAAAAACAACTGGAGGAAATCCAAGTTGGGTGCTAATAACTCACTGAAATCCTTAAGGTTTGAATTAGCGAGTAAACTTATCTTAATGGTGAACATTCGCTTCCCTTTGCAGTTTTATCGTTTCCTTGGACCGTTGAAAAACACTAAAAGGTTTCTTTTCGAATTTGCTTCTTAAATTAGAGTTATAATCAGATAGTTAGTTGAAGTGTTGCAAAATTTCCTCGTTATTCCGCTTCTAAAAAGTTGAATTTTCCCTCTGCAAAGAAAAAAATTACAAAATTTAAAAACTTTTTTTTTTTTTTATCTGCGGTTTTAAAAATAGTTACGGTTACAATGCATGTAATTTACATTTTGCTACGACTCCACTCGTATTTAAAGCCTGCATAATGAAGTGAGGTCAGCAGGAGGTGTGGTTTCAACCTTGCCTGACTCATTTTAGAGGCAGCTGTTGAGATAAACACTGACTGAGAACTTATCTTTGAGAGTTGGGCCACTTTTTTCTCCATTTACTTTGGATTCGCTTTTCAAAGAGCAGCTACTGCGAGAAAGAAAAACAAGCGATATTTTCACTCACAAGTGTAGTGAGCAGCACAAGTGAAGTTTGTCTTGGCATTTTATTCACACAAACAGAGGACTAGTGTGATGGATTTGCCCTTGGTTGCTGGCAGAAGTGCGGAGTAATGGGAGCAGCATGCAAAAGTGTTTATGTTGTGACTATCAAGTTAGTTGCTGTGTATTTACAAAATGAGTCGATTGCAATGGCGTATCCTTTTAAAAATATTTTTTGGGAAAACTGCAGGAAGCGTGAAAGTGAGGTAAATAGTTTTTTCAATCTTGTGAATTGTTGAGTCAGGTGCTAACGTGTAAAAATATTTCAGGTAAACAAATGTCGAAACAAAGCTTGTAAACATTTTAAAACTATTTATCGATGTTGTTGAAATGTTGTTATTGATAAATTATTAGAAATGATGGTGTAAAAATCAACAATTGGAAGAACGTTTCCTCAACTTGCAGTATTTCCCGGGGTAATGGCGGTGTTAAATATGGTTTTTATAATTTTTATGAACTGATGAACGTTTTTGAGTTCATTTGCCTCAAGTGAAATTGCTGTGTTGAAGGTACCCAAGCATAAAAAAGGAAAAAGTTACACCCCCTTTCTTGTAAAAAAAAAAAAACCACACACAAGATATGAAAATCAGCCACCGTGCAAATTGTAGCTGGAAACAATTGTTTCCTGTTTAATTTTGGAGACTGAGGACTGGTAATTGGTAAATGAATACAGCACAACCCCACTTGACTGAGGATGAAGTTGGGAGTGTGCACTGGTTGCTAGGCAACTGTTGTGTGTTGTCAAGTGCTTAGTTTGCTTGGAGCAAGGAGGCTAGGTTTTTTAAAATAATTGGCGAGTTTGAAATGGAAATGAAGGTTTTTATGGGTTTGATTCATGAATTTGGAATGGGAATGTTAATTCGCCAATTACTTATGATACGTTTTTTAATTTTTATGAATTATTCTCATTTAAGAATTAAGCTTAGTGTCAGTGTGAAAACGACCTGCTATCATTTTTTACGTTTTTTTCCGGTGGCCTCGTAATATTTTTTTTCTGGTTGACGGGTAGAATTTAATAATAATAGTGTAGGACCGAAGTTTCAGTGGGGTGAAAATGGTAATAATAATGTTAAATTTTATAGAGTAGCATCGAGAAGATGCATTTTACTTTTTTTTTTTTTTTTTCAATTTCCTTGTGATTGGGGAATCTTCCGAAATCCAAATGTCACTTGATAAGAGGGGTCTAACATGCTTAATTCATATGTTATTCAAATTATTACAGGCATAAAATGTGACTAACAATGTGCAAAATTACTCTTTTGATGCACTTTATGTAAGCGTCAGTTTATAAAAAATAAATGGCCAACTCACATTTGTTGCCCATTCTGATGCCACAGAATGCCAAAACAAACAAAAGTGATCGTTGAAATTAGTTGATTAAATATCCTGGCGTAGGAACTGAGGTGCCTGTTGCAAGTGTTGATTTGGCATTCAAATAGAGCGCCATGTCTGCGAGTTAATGATGTAATGGTAACACTTCCAACTTCCAAGGGTGTGACTTAACAAGGTGTGGGTGGTATTGTTAAATAGAATCATTTATTCCCCTAAGGAAAGAAATAGAAAATTCTTTATTTATTCTATATACCATAAAAAAATAACGGATATTTTTTAATTAAAAAAATTGGAAGTTTCAGCAGTTGTCGCAAATTTATTATATCGATTAATTTTTAGCAACACAGAAACCAAATTACAATGTACATCACAGATCGCACCAACATTAAATTAAGACATCAGCACATCACTTTCGCAATTTAAAAAGAAAGAAAAAAAAAAAAAAACCTTTAATCCATCAGATTCAATGACCCGTGCCAAAATATTATCGTAGAGCAGGTTTTACGACGTTGTATGTTACTTCTTAACCCTATAAATTTCAGATAACAATGTCAGGAACGTACAGTTTCATTTTTAACATGGTACCAGAACCGAGCAATCTATGCACTCTTCCTCGCACGAAAACCGCACGCAAATATGCGCACAATTCAATTGGCAAAGCATCGACGGTCAGTGTTCTCGATTTACCAGCTGCCAAAGAATACGAAGGGAACAGTGTAGTGACGGCAAGCCGATCCCTACACAGACTCAACAGTCAATGGAGCCCTCAAATGGAACCTTTGTACGAAGTTCCAGTTGGCTTGCGCTTCAGGCCTCACCGTGACATCCCGTGGTGGGAAATCGCAACCAGAAAAAGAAGACATCAGTCATGCCCGTTTACGAACGACCCATCAATTTTAGATACAGTTAATAACACTGAAGATAAATATGTAGGTTTTCACATTCTTACGGTTAACATTTCTTTTAGTTTTAGTTTCGCTGTTTTAAATTACGACTTTTGTTTTCCTCTGAGTAAATTGTGCTTTGTAGAATTAGCTGTCAGGACATGTCAGTTTTAGGAAATGAAAAGTTGAAGGGCCCAACCAGTCAGTCAAGGCAGGCAGCCATAGCCCACCCTGGGTCCCCCTCTTGTGAAGAATGTAACTTATCAGCTGCTGGGTTTCCCCTTTTATATAGAGAAGCGCATCCCCCCATTTCCAGTCTAAACTTTGTTTGGCTCGCACGTACATGTCGCGTTTTATTTTGCTCAGTTTTACCTTTTAAAATGTGGTAAGTCTTTAATTTTAATCTTTTTTTTACTGCCGATAATAATAATTATATCTAAGCTAAAGTATTAAAAAAAAAGATTTTAATTTTTTTCGATTTTCTTTTTTAAATTTATTTATTCAATTCATCGCTTCCGAAAATGAATAGACGTCGTTCAAGGTAAATACAAGCATCGAATTACTTTTCGTTTATTGTTGTTAGATGATATATTTAAAGATGCTTGTCTAGTCAGTTGAGCTACTGAAATAAAATAATGACTCAAGCCTTTGGTACCGGAGTCTATTTACATCTTTATAATGGATGAGCATTTAAAATGTTTTTATTTGTTGGATATTGTTTGTATATGGTATACATTTGCATTGTTGAGTAAAGCATGGAATTTAGAAGAGTAAGGTTTTTTTTCCCCTCTTTTTTTTTGGAAAGTTTGAGCCTCACACTGCTTATTGATGTGGACTTTCGAGTTTTATGTGTTGCTATCAAGTGATGCATTCAAGCATTTCGGCTTTGCTTGTTTATTTATAGGCTCACGTTGTTGCCGCTTTTGAACAGTCTCTTTCAAATATGACATGCCGCCTACAAACTTTGACTGCCAGTGCTGAGCACAAAGTAAATTACATGTGTTGCTTTTTGTTTGAATTCGTTGTGTTGCTTTAATTAATTTTTATTAATTTTTTTTTTTTGTTTGTTGACGACTGTAATTTCATAATATTTTTTTGTTTGACTTTTCTTGGTTTCGAAAAAGGACTGCGAGTTGAACGAACTGCGCTCGACCATAGATTCTCTTCGCAAAAGGAGTGTAGACGCTGGACTGAATCCGACGCATTTCCAAAGTACGCCCCATCTAACGCCTCACTTAGTCCGAAGGCATACATTTAACAGTAGTAAAGATTCTGGTGAGATCAACTAACAAACTAAAATCTTATAAGTGTCATGTCATGCATGTGGTGATGTAATGTGTCCGAATAATTCAGCTTTACCTAGTGCATCATTGCATGTGTAAAATAAGTCACGTGAAAATTGAAAAATGGGTTAAAGTGGAAAGAAAAAAAATGTGTTTATAATAATCCATGGCATGTACTTTAGTTAAATCACAAATCAGGAGGGATGCGGATGGGGGAGAAAACATTTTGTTTTTACATTTTCACGTCACAAGGCTCTTAAATCAGACTCAACTTTAAAAAACTCAAATTGGTATTTTAGCAGTTCTACAAGAACATCGAATTAGTCGCCAGTTATCAACTGACAGCATGTCAAGCATCAACAGTGCATCTAGCGCGTGCAGCGTTGCAAGCCAAACAAGCGGTAACTCTCAAAAGAGCACCGACGCTTTGAATTTAAAGAAGAAGAAAAAGAAGGGATGGGTAAGTGAATTTTTAAATAAGCAGTAAAACTTTTAAAACTTGACAAAAATTTTCTGAATAAAAAAAATTTTAGTTGAGGAGTTCCTTTAGTAAGGCCTTTTCAAGAAGCAAGAAAAATAAGAACGGTTCGGTGTCAGATGTCGAAGATTTACGCCAGCTGCAGTCTGTTCCTAACTCTCCCTTGCTCAATTCGTCACATGGACCCAATGGACAAGGGATGAAAGTGTCTCATTCATCATCTGCGTAAGTAAAATTTAAGGACCCTTAAAGTTGAAGAATTTTTTTTTAAATCTTTTGTTGACTATAAATTATTTTATTTTTGTTAGTATTTACGACAAGAACGAGGAGGCACCGGAAGTTCAGGCGTTGCAAAAGCAACTGCGCGAGAAGGATATGGTTTTGACAGATATTCGATTAGAGGCATTATCTTCGGCTCATCAACTCGAATCGTTGAAAGAAACTGTAACTAAAATGAAGGTATGTTTCATATTTTAATTTTTTTTTTTTATATATTAACAATAATCTTTATATTATTTATTGTTTAGTCTGAAATGATTAATTTAAAGCACGATAATGAGAGGCTTCAAAAGCTAGTTTCGACAAAGTCGTTAACTTCGTCGCAGAGTTCGTTACCAATAACAGATTCGCTCGATCATCGATTGAGTGCGTCGGAAATGTCAGCGCCTTCTAGCGTCGGTGAGGTTATTTTTAATATTGAATTTACAAGGTCATAAATTTATTAATGTTTACTTTATTATTTTAAAGATATGCTGCTCGCTGACGCAACGGATAAAAGTGGGAAGAAAGTTTCTATTTCTGTCTTGCTCGGTTGTCATGGCATTTACGAGAAATACATTAAGTCAGTTGAAGGCCAGCAAGTTGCGGAGGTAATTATTGGAGGCATTTACATCAGCGGCAAAACAAAGTGGGATTTGTTGGATTCGGTCATACGGAGAATTTTCAAGGTAAACAAAACCGAAAATTAAAATTCCCATTTCGCTTTATTTTCAATCTATTTTTTGCTTTCTAGGAATACGTGTTGAGGGTCGATCCGGTGTCGAATTTAGGATTGAACGCTGAAAGCGTGATCAGTTACCACATTGGCGAGATCACGCGTTCGAAAGGTGAATTTAATTTCCCAGATAGCAAAAATTATATATAATTGCTATATTTTTATTTTCGTTATTTATTATTGTGTAGATTCTGATCTTCCTGACTTGTTGCCGTGTGGTTACATAATAGGAAACGATTCAAACATCCGTATAGTCTTGAAAGGAACAAAACAAAATAGCGTGGATGCACTGGCTTTCGAAACGCTTATACCCAAATCAATAATACAGAGGTACATTTCCCTGCTTTCGGAACACCGGAGGATTATTCTGTGCGGACCCAGTGGAACTGGGAAAACTTATCTGGCGGAGCGATTGTCCGAGTTTTTAGTTTTACGGTACTACGAAATTAACATCACCGTTTATTTTTAACACTTTTTTCATTTATTTTAAATAAAAATATAATTTTGCCAGGTCTGGGAAAGATTTAACACCGGGAGTCATAGCTACGTTTAGTGTGGATCACAAATCAGCTAAAGAACTCAGACAGTACTTATCAAACGTAGCCGAACAGTGCGAAAGCAGCAATCCATCAGAATTGCCAAGTGTGATCATTTTGGATAACTTACATCATGTTGGTTCGCTTGGTGAGGTATTCAATGGATTTCTTAATGCCAAATATCAAAAGTGGTAAGTTATACGAGCTAATATTTACTTATCCTAGTTTTAACTGATTAAATTTTTTATTTTTTTTATCTGTACAGTCCTTACATTATTGGAACCATGAATCAAACGACATGTTCCACAACAAATTTACAACTCCATCACAATTTCAGGTACGATATATATACTTATATATATAAGTTAGAGGCAATCGAGCGTAATTTAGTATTCATCAACTGATGCGCACCTTGAGAAGGAGTTGCCGTTGCCTTTTTTAGTTTTGCACAGCTGGGAGTCAATAGAAACTAATGTTTAATGGTTTTCTAGGTGGATATTATGTGCCAATCACATGGAGCCAGTTAAGGGATTTTTAGGTCGGTATTTGCGAAGGAAGCTGATCGAACACGAGGTGAAAACGGGAGAGTGTAACAACGATTTAACCAAAGTAGTGGACTGGATGTCCAAAGTTTGGCAGCACCTCAACAAGTTCCTAGAAACTCACAGCTCGTCAGATGTGACAATCGGTAAAACAGTTACCCTTTTTTCGAGATAGTGATGTTTACTTATTATTTTGGGGTTTGATTGCAGGACCAAGATTGTTTTTGTCTTGCCCCAACGACATATCTGGGTCTCAAGTGTGGTTTACCGATTTATGGAATTACTCCGTAGTGCCTTACATACTTGACGCTGTTAGGGAAGGCTTGCAGGTAAAAACTTTAGATTTATCTACCAGATGGGGGATAAGGGATTTTTGACTCGAACTAGATATAGTTTCTTACTCCACGCAATATTTTAGTTGCTAATACTTTAATGAAATGTATCAGTTGTACGGAAGAAGAGCACCATGGGAAGATCCTGCAGCGTGGGTTTTAGAATCATACCCATGGCCTCCAGGATCGCCCCCATCAGATTGGCCATCTCTTCTAAGGCTGAGGCCAGAAGACGTTGGTTATGATGGCAATTTGGGACCAAGCTCTGGCAATCCAAAATCTGCTCACGGGACTGGCAACGAAACTGATCCATTGGTAAAATGCCTTACATTTTATCTGTTTTTAAAAAAAATATTTGAATTAATTTTTGAATATTTTTTTCTCAGCTCAGCATGCTGATGCGTCTCCAAGAGGCAGCAAGTTATTCCAGTCCACAGAGTAACGACAGCGATAGTGTTAGTGTCGATAGTAGTAGTTTACAAACTGATGAAACTTGTAGTGGTGTGGAGTCGACTTTGTAGTTATTGTAAATTACATGTTCATATTGCATACAGTATGCTTTGGAGGCATTGTATCAAGCGTTTGGATCAATATATTTCGTAGCTATATCTTTTGTTTTCATAATTTCTTTACTTCTGAAAGATTTTGAGCTATGCATAAAAGCCTTTTCTGACATACTGTATTTTATATGCTGCTGCTTTTTGATTTTTATATGAATAATATTTAACTAAAAAGTGTTTTATATAATAAAATATTAATGAATATGTTGTTTCAATATTTTTTGACTTTTTTTTTTAATTTTTATATTTATACAATACATTAGACCTTAGCGACAGCCAAAATGCAAATTCCACTTAACTTAATTAGTTAAGGAATGACAGATAACTTATCAGTACATTAACTCGAGAATTCGTTCTTGGAAATAGTTAAACTAAACCTGATAAGAAGCTCGATCTGAATACATAATATGTTTAAACGAAGTTGAATTTAATTTCCTGCTTACCAAATTTAAATACGAAACAGATTTCGTCACACTGGTGTCGGTTGAAACTGCTAAAACAGCCACTATTAGTTGAAAACGGGGGTTGCTGTGTTTAGATGAGTTTGTGGCAAAAAAAAAGTGAGAAGCTTCTGCAGGTAATTTTATAAAATTACATTGTGCACGTGTTAAAATGCCGTAAAGTACTCTTATCTTTGGGTATTTTCCTATAACTTTATTACATAATGAATAATCATGTATAAAGTGGATATAATAAATGTAGAGTGGAACTGTAAAATGGAAAAAAAATCAGTTGAAATTGGTAATTGAGAGGATTGCAAGTATAAATTTCACAGATTTGCTACTAAAGATGTCAGTAAGAGACATGAAGTTACAAGTAATTGTCAATTTTAGCAGTTCTTTTCCGTGAACAACGAAATTCTTTACAAAGATGATGAATATCTTATTAATGACAGTGATGTGTTCGATAGTTGTTCAGTTAGCAACAGCCGTGCGGTATTTTGACGAGGATTTAACGCATCTGGACATTGATGTAAGATTACGACGCTGTCGTAGCATTATTATCACATGTTTCCAACAGTGTCATCATTTACACCAAATAGAAGCCACTGTGGAAAAAGAAACTTGTTTTGGTCTTTGTTACGATGCTGGGAAATTTCATCCTTTAGGATGTCGTGAGTTTTAAAAGTTATTTTTAAATTTACTCAGTAAGAGTAGAACTTTTCTTTCTTTTTTTTTCCAGTGGATCTCACAAAAAGAACTTAATCGTTGTTTGAGAAAAGTGCTACTGGTAATAAAAATGTCATGTAGCAATAATAAAAGTCATTTGTCGTTTTGTAGCATTTTCTTTTCTACTTTCACACACTTTCTTTTCATTTAATCAATACATTATACAGTATAACCTGACGCCATCCAGAGCTGCATTCCTGGATTCAACCCGATCAATACTAAACCCGCCTTTTAGTTTTCACTCAAAAGCAAAGCGCCATACTCTGTACACCGAGCTGCCACCATCTTTGTCCTGTGGTGCAGTGCAGCTCACCTTACTCCTTTACTTAAGTATTGATTAATGAAGAAAGAATATTATGAGGGTTCTATTCGTTATTGTCTTGAGCTTAATTATTCTTCAAAAAGCACATTCTGATGATTTGCAGCATCTTGAAACCGAAGAAAAAATACGTCGATGTCGAACTGTTGTTTTAAAATGTTTTGAAGAATGCCACGAGTATTACTATCAAGAGGAGATGTCTGAAAAAGAAACTTGTTTTTCTCTTTGTTACGAATCTAGTGGCTTTCACGATTTGGGATGTTGTAAGATATATCTTTTTTAATACCGTACCTTGTTCGATTTGATTGATTTCTAATTATTTTATCTCTCACCTTTTATTAGCAAAATTGGTTACTTAATCGAGAAGATGGTTTATATCCACAACATGAATAGTTACTTATAGTCTTACCAGCATAGAAACTGAAATTTTTGCTTCGATGCAAAACATTATTATGGAATTGTATCGAGTTTAGATTTAACACATATCTTATACTAATACTGTTATTAAATAGTGTATTAACAAGGTATAATAAACTGTTAGCTTAATACTGTTATTTGCTTGGCTTTAATATTGATGTAAGATGTAACTGTAATAGTGCAGCAGGTGAAGGACATGTCACAGCACAGGTGCTACGTGAAAAGTTGAAAGATAACCAACACTAGTAATTAGAAACAAAACGCGTGTACCAGTTAAGACTGGTTGCATTAGTTTCTTCGTTTAAATTGATATTGGTTATTTTGTAAATGCGATTACAATATTATGACTATTTTAAAAAATAACAGTATTAAACAGTAGGCCACATTCTAACCTCAATTTTTCCTGCAAGGTCCATGATCCAATGCCCTTGAATCTCAAATTTAATGCTCACGCACACAAAAAAAAAAAAAACAAAAAAAAAAAAAAACATTGCTTTTGTAATTCTGACGTAATGCACTTATCAATTCTGATTTCATTTTCACCAAGTTTTAGGTGTCAGTGTTATCTTATAAAAGAGATTCAATGTTGCACTTTAAATCTATATTAAGTTATCGTTTAGTATTATTTTTAGGTTTTGCGGACTAGTCTAATTTAAGGTACAGATAGATTAAATAGATAGTCAATTTAATTTTAATCATGGATTTGAAACTGTAGTGCAACACGTGTTGAACATTTTTTAAATTTGAAAGTGAGAGTGCGTAATTTAACTATCACATGGCCATAGAAAGAAAAAATAAAGATGTTTGCAGTTTAAAAATCAAACTTGTTTTGACTGGGTCTGCATCTTTCTACACTTTAACCCTTTGGGTTCTTTGTTCACTTTATAATGCAATAAAAAGTGAACTGTTTTTTTCTGATAACACAATTGCATAACAAATTGATAAAATGCAAAAAATGTTAATAATTTAATAGAATCTGCATGCATAATACGCATACAGAATTCTCAGTCATGTTATAATTACCTTTTAGAAGGATGCAAAATTATAACATCCCTAATACTTGGAAATTGAGTTCAATGTTTGTTTATTTACCAATTTTTGTTTTTGAGTAATACAGAGACAAGTTAAATTTAACTTTGTTTATCTATTGGTAATAAATGTTAAAATAACTAAAATTCTACTATTATTAGTTCTATAACAATAGTTCTATGCAAATTATAAAACATTTTAACCACCTATTATTTAAGTTCACGTGCACTGTGCAAGTGAATTTTTCATCTTTAATAAGGTCACAGCATCTGTAAACAACAGGGTTCATTGGATGCGCGCGCACAGGTGGGAAAATCAAAGCAAACTGCGAAAGACTTCTGGGTACCTATAAACACCAGTTTTGCTCTTTGACCGTTTCCAATGTTTCCTCAATTGCATAAAAAGCACTCGCCACAGTGCTAGCTTGCAGAGCGCTGGCGAAAACACACAGTGCAATGAAGTGGTGGAATAGTCTCGTTTTAGCCATTTTTGTTCTAGTGTTACTCGCACAAACAGCAACTTCGAAAAAGACTCGCTATTGTGGCAAACATCTAAGTGGCATCTTATCGATTTTGTGCAAAGAGAATTATAACGAGCACAGTCGGAAAAAGAAAGGTAAAAGAGCTATTTTGTTTTGCGATTTGTAACTCAGTGAAACAGCGCGCAAAAATCAAAATTATTTAATTATCGATGCAGATTATTTCGTTTCAATTTCAAAGAGATGAATTAAACTGCATACAATAGATGAACGAATTGTAGTTCACAATTTTGCAATGCTAAATTTAAAATCTTGTTAAAAGAAATGCAAAAATAATTTCCTGTTTTGGAATAAATTTTTCGGGTTTTTCCAATTGGAATATACCAAAGCTTAGGCTTACAAAATATTAAATTTAATAACAGTCTAAACAAACCGCAGCTGAATGAAAGTGTGCTGCAAATTGGAATATGATATAATTGGCTACAAGGGCAATCTAGCTCATCTTGCATCTTGGAATTACTAGCTTGTAAAAGAAAACAAAGGTTTCATGTTATATATCTTCTTTTTGTACGGTAATTGAATTATTAATTTTATGATTATATTTTTAGAAATAAGGTCGTTCAATTTCGTCAATGAAGTCAGAAACAGGGTACGTAGAGTACTCATAGTCGACGAATGTTGTAATCAGGGCTGCAATCTCGACACACTTAAATCATACTGCAATCCGAGTATTAGTGAGAAGACGAATAGGGAAGAAGAAGAAAAAAGAATAAAAAACACTATTTCTAAAGGAGTTATGCATATGGTACGAAATTAGATACAAAATATTAAATAACAGTACAGTTTTTAACTTGGTTTATTCCATTTTCTAGCCAGCCGATGAACCACCACCACCACCAGCAGCAGCAGCAGCAGCAGCAGCAATCATCAGCACTAGAAGTACGAGTACAAGTTCAAGCACGGCGCCAAGTATTATTGACTATGATTATGTGGATAATGACATTTCTATGGGTTATCACATTCAAGAAGACGTGAGACCGGCTAAATACGTGTGGAGCAATCAATTGTACGGTGAAAATATGAGAACTAGGTCCAGATACAACAGCAACAGTGTCTACTGAATGCAGATGCGTGTTTTTTACTTCAGTATTTCAATTAGAGTTAAATTGTGTGGACTTTGTATAAATAGTTTTATTTATCATTATTTATGTAGAATATTTAATTCTTTTTACATTTTTTTGTTTAGAATGTAAACAAAAAAGAAATTATAGCATGTGGTGAATTGCTGAACAGTCACTTTTTGTTTCTAAATTTGGGTCTAAGTGTTGAACTCTTGGTCAAAGTTGAGGTCGTTTGATGACAGGGTCACCCATTTAGATAGAGCATTCAAATCAATGAAATCATCGACTGCTTTTAATGATACTGAAAGGATACTTTAAAAAAATAATATTTAATTGACCAAAACACGTGCACTGCTGGTTTCACCTTTGCACATGTAAATTATGAATGATTGGCATAACTCAACAGTTGATTGACCATTAAGACAAAGAGAGCAGTACCGTAATTGTTTTGTTTGGCTATGTATAAAACACGTTTAAAAATTAAGACGACCTTGAAATTATAATCCTTTAAATTATCAAAATTTGAATACATACGGCTGGGATGAAAAACAGTACTCGGAAGTAGTGAATCGAAAATAATGATCTTTTGAACCGATGGTTCAAACTTTGCCATCTCAAATTGCCACGAATATTGGAAAGATTTCGTTTCCTAATTTAATTGCACCGGAATTAATGTGGATTAAAAAAATCTTTTTATCTCTTTAATGAAATGCGCGGAATTTTTACCTGGGCTTTTATTATAGTGTACTAATATTTTACATCACAAGGATAAGGTTCCAGGATCTGTCATCTATAAAATACCTATCTGCAGTTACCAATACACAAACTTGTTGCATCTCAGCAAGAAGTAGCTGCTTCCTTCAAGACAAATTACAAGGTACCGTAATCGTACTTCTATTCATTTTTTTTCCATTAATTTTCTAATTTTGTGCTATTTTTAGAATTTTATTCATTGCATTAAGTATCAGGAAATAGATTGATTGAAGTGTTAGATGTAAACAATACAAAATGAATTCTTTTTAATTTAATCATAAGCTGTTAAAATAGGAAATATATCAATGACATAACTTTCTAACATAAAGCGTAACAAGGCCATTGTTAATGGATAGATAAAAATATTTGTGACGTTGGGCATAATTTATTCACAAATCAATCATTTTGCAATTTATGCAAAAATGCATTTTGCAATGCAACTAGACCTTCAAAATCATGTATGAAAGTCGTATCAGATCTTTATTGAGATATTAATTCCTTGAAAAAAACATAATTAAGTGTAAATGAACCCACTTTCAATTTTGAGGTCATCTAACCTGAATTTTTGACGTAAATTTTTTGTGCCCTGGATTGTGTTTATGTAATATTTATGACATAATTTCATAACAGTTTCAAGGATGCATCTCAAATATAATAAACTTTTAATTAGTTTGGTGTTCTTAAGTGCAATATAAAGTAACTAATTGTACCGGAATGTCAGAAGAGAAAAAAAAAGGGGTCATTAACTCTCAGAAAAAAAAAAATCCAAATCCAAATTTTCTCCTGATGACATAATCACCAAATAAAGGAGGACCTAACTGAATTTGTTGATGGTTTTTTAAATTATGCTGAAGACCTTGAGTTACATTGTATAAATAGAGAACTTTTTAAATGCAGGTCATTGATTGAGAGATATTCAGAAAGTATTCATGAGCAAGTTTTCATGTCAAATATTTTTGTGCTTATACAGATGCAGTCCTTGTTGAGAGCTGTGACAGTAACATTATTGCTAGGCCTCGTGCATTCGTACATTTTTCCCGAGAGCATCAAAGCACCTGAAGGCTGCAACCACACTACTTTGAGATTATTGCTTAATGAAGCATGCTACCGACCGGCCTACGACAACATTCTTTATAAAGGTAAAAGAAGCGTTACTTGGGAAAATGATGGAAGTGAAACTACTCAAGTGCCTGAAGACGAAGACGAATCCTCATCGACTTCATCAGATAATTTATTAGCGCATCACAAAAGTAAGTACACTATACTTTAACACTTTTGTAACTTTGTTTTACTTCTAATTCTAAGCAACTGACAATGCCATCTTTTATTTTAGGTCATCGTCATTCTCATCGCCATCGTCATCAAACAGAAAGTGAAAAAGTAGAAACAAGGGACAAAATAATTGAACTTCTTTTTAGCAAAATAAAAACAGAAAGTGGTCGTCAGAAAAGAAGATTATACGCCGAAGAAAGAGTTTTGTCTTTAAAGGAAAAGTGCTGCCGGTATGAATGTTTCATTGAAGATTTTCGAGAGAACTGTTATTAATTTATCAAGATTATAATTAATCTCGTGCTATCCGGGTGATGTGCAATTATAAAATTGTTGATTGCATTTTTATTATGTGATTTTGTTTTAAATATAAAGTTTACTAGTACTAAGCTTACTGTTTAACTTATTGTTGCATAATTAAAAATACAGTTTTTGAAGGTTTATGTAAATAGAATAATTGTTTGTGAAGTTAAAACAACAAGTAAGGTCATTAACTATTAACAATTGTAAGTGATATATGAATGTATGATTTTTTATGAATTATAGATTTAAATAATTCAGTTGCAATATATTGAAGTGTACAGAAAAAATGTATATACAGAAAAGATACAATTGTGTGTGAATCATTAAAGTTATTACTTTTTTTTAGAAATTTGAAATCCTTTATTGGTAGTCCAATATTAGTAGTTGTTTTATCAATGTACATACAATGTTTGATTCGTGCGTCACACCAATAAGCGTATCGTAGATGCCATTGACTTGCGGGCATTAGTTGCTGCGTGTTGAGCAGTGTTTCTATACTACTGTAGTAGTTTCGTAGCGGCATGTGTTGAATCGCATCCAGCATCTACTGTCAACGGAATAAGACCGTAAGTTAATTTAATGATAAATTAGTTTCGGTTTATTTAGATTAAAATTAATTTTTTGAATTATTCTTTTTCAGTGTGCAGTGTGCTTGAGCAAAATGCTATACTGACTTAAGTGGCCAAGATATTTGATCCTTGTGAAGTTGGTCCAACTTAATATCAACTTTAAATACCGGTAAATTACATTACTTTCAGTAAATACGTTACTTCACGTGACGAAAAATAGGTGGCCAGCCTAAAATTAAGTGAAACGCGGTACACGCGCACTCGTACAAGTACGGTAAGTCATTATCGTCACAGCTGTGCTTTTATGCAATGAGGATATGGTAGCAGTGACTAGTGAGTAGTAAAATACAAATTCATTTTTTTTAAGACTCAATTTCCATGCACCCTAACCCCAATGTTTAATGTTTCAAAGATTCAGCATATTCGCATATGAAACCACTATAATTCTTAGCTTTTACATAATAATAAAGAAATAAAGAAATGTTAAAATTTATTACTTCACAGTGTACAATTCTTTTGAAATTCATGAAATTCGTACGAGTTCTTGGTGCAAGGAGTTTAAAAGATATCGCATGCATAAAGGTCCAGCTCTGATAGATTAGTAGCTGTGAGCCTGTGAGCAAAAATATGAAAAAATGACCAAATGGTAAGTGTACAGTCTTACCATTTGGCCACTTCTCAGCCAATTTTTCAACTTTCTCAAATCACTTGCTTCAAGTGGAAAAGCTAGTTC
>JAQFZP010000868.1:0-25826 GCA_034695745.1 Geophilus truncorum | reverse complement strand
GGCTCCTTCTTTTTTCGGCCTTTCTTTCTGCAACCGCAACTCGAGAAGCCCGACCCGGTGCAGGGATACGAGTTAACGAGAAAAATTAATTTACAGAAATTGATTGAAAGAATTTAATTTGGTAGAATCGTACCAAAAAATTGTAAAATTTCAGACATTCGCTGCTAAAAGTCGTCTGTAGAAAATGTGAGTATAAATGAGCCTAAGATGATGATGTAATCTCAAGTTCAAGACTTGGTTTTGGAATTCCCCGTTGGATTAGATCTAAGCTATTATAAATCTAAAGAATACCCTTTTGAATACTACTTGATATAAGTAAGAGTTAAATTGATCGTAAAAATTCGATCATAAAAGGGAGGAATTTCCATTCCTCATGATAATTTCGAATCTAGGCCTAACCATGAGGTCGTTGTAAGGTTACAGAATTCTTCTACTATTTATCGTGGTGTGTAATTAAAATTGGTTTTGAAAATGGTTTAAATAGTTAACCTTTGAAATTTAAAAAAACAAAACATTAAAAAAAATTAATTATTTTCTACATTTTTTAATTTTTTTAAGAAATTTTTTTATATTTTTAACAATTTAACACCAATTGGTTTTTAAAATGATTTTAAAATTCAGCAAATAAAAATCCTATTGCTAAAATTCGCCGTGAATTAAAGTGAATCCAGTAAATAAAACATGACAGAATAATATTTTTTATTGTATGTTTGTTTAGAATGCCTGTGCCAGCTGGTGATCCTGAGAAAGGAAAGAAATTGTTCGTTCAGAGGTGTGCTCAATGTCACACGGTCGAATCCGGCGGAAAACACAAAACCGGGCCTAATCTAAACGGATTATTCGGACGGAAAACTGGACAAGCCAAAGGATTTGCTTACTCCGATGCAAATAAAAACAAAGGTTTCAATCGGTTACAAACCCTCAAATATTGTTTTTTACAATTTATTTCCTCTTTACAGGCATTACCTGGAACAAGGATACGTTGTTCGAATACTTGGAGAACCCCAAGAAGTACATCCCAGGTACCAAGATGGTTTTCGCTGGATTGAAGAAACCCCAAGAACGAGCTGATCTTATTGCTTATCTTGAAGTTTCAACTAAGTAATTGGACCAGCTCTAGGAACCATTTAATTTATTTGCCATTAGTCATTGAAAGGAATTTAAAGATAAGACAAAAAAAAACAAGGATTAGTTAACTACCAGCGGCAAAAGAAATTAATAAAAATCGTAACAAGGCATGGTTTAATTTGCATTTGGACCGTCTGAACGAATTGGTTGTAGATAAACTTAAGATCACCTTATAATTTATCCACAGATACTTCACATAATATATTACGGAATTATCAATGTAAATTTGTAATCACTGTAATGATATACTTATTATTACTGGACAAAAACTGCCAATTGTAAATGCCAATGGGAAATTATATTGAAGTTGATTTATTTAGAAAAAAAAAGTTATTTTTGTGTTTTATTTCAAAATATTTTCCAAATTGTATATAAAAGTGTTCCAATGATTCAATATTCACGTTGGTTAATGGTTATCGATTTATTGAGGACGTAACCAATATAATATTGAAGCCATTGGAATAGTTGCCTTCGTGTAGGTTTTAGATTGTTATTTATACGGTATTTTCTCTAATAATTCTTGTATTTTTAGTGCTATTATTATTAGAGACTGTACGGACAAATAAATGACTAAACCACAAATGTGTTGGTTTCATTTATTAACACTGCCAATGAAGGAATTTAATTTTTCTGTTTGTAGTATGCAAGGGTTAGTTTGTTTAATGTTCATTATTAAAGGGAATGTTTTCAACATGAATTTGTGGGTTCTCATGATGATAACTGGCAATGTTTCAAGATCAGAAAGTTAATCCTGGATTTAGGACACGCTAAGTTTAGATTCCAATTCTTGTTAGTTGTTTTGTTACTAATAAACCGTGACCTTGTGATTTGCTTTGTATTGTTCAATTTGCATTTCGGTTATATCACAAGTTTCAGTAGTTAGATAAGTAGTTTTTGAAATATAAAATGAAAAACAAATAATAATAAAATGAAAAAACGTACTTACTTTTTATTGTTTTCATTTCATAACATCGGGATTCTGAATACCAGTCTTAATTAACAATTATTTCCAGGTTTATCATACAAACTTTAGTGGTCACAGTCCAAATTGATTCTAGATAAAACTAAATGTAAATTTAGAAGTCGTAACGGAATGGTTATAAAAATAAATTTACATTTTTTAATTGGTACAAATCAAGCGAATTTAGTTTAATATTAAATACTTAAGATTTGTAAAATTACTACAATTATTACAAATTTTTTTTATATAAAATCACACTTATAAAATTTTGTAAATATATAGAATTAACCTAATAGCACTGAATTTTTATATTTTACGTTCGCTAATATGCAGAAAATTACCAATTTCCGCGTCACAGATTGTAATGCAAACGTTTACGAAACGATGCAGCGTTTGCATTTGGAATTTTGATACCGTACCGTATATAAAATGTACTTCCTCGACATTTGGCATTGTGAGTGAAATCGTTTTACCATGCCGTACAAGAAATCTCCGCAAAGTCTCCAAAAATTATGCTTGAATCAAATAGCGTGGCATGTAAAAAAGGACGAAATCAAACGCCTTCCGTATTTTCTAATTCACCAGACTTATCAAACGCTGATATCATACTACCACGAGGATTTAGATTTAGATGACTTTCCAATTTTAAATTCAGATCTTTTTATTAATCTTGGATCGAAAAGATTAACCCATTTATCCTGGTTTGACGAACATGCCTTTGATGTATTCTATAAAATAAGTGATCGTTGTAAAAATCTTACCCATTTAACCATTACGCATTTATTTGCTTCGACCAATCGCTTAACAAACCTACTGCAAAGTTTACGCCAACTCACACATCTCGAATTAGGATTGGTGTATTACGACCCACAACTGGTATTGGCCACGATTGCTCAATCTTGCGTCCACTTGCGATTCTTCAAGACGAACTGTCGTGAGCTATTCGATCAACACATTCATTTCTTATATAATTTGCCGATCGAATCGTTACACATATCGAATACGAGAGTTTCAGAGAAAGGAAGTTTGCTACTTCTAAAAAATCTTCAGAACCTGAAAGAATTTGAGCATAACAGTTGGAACAAGTTATTGACGCTCTTCAAAATGCAGTACTGCTACGAATTGCCTTCGTTTAACATCGAGTGTTTATCGTTGAAGGTTTCGAAAGATAAACTATGGGATTCAACTTCAACGATCGCATTTCCAAAGTTACGAAAACTTAAAATCGAGTCAAGTGTTGACTTTGGTTATTCTTTTAATCGGTTTCCCTTAAACCGAATTTTGACTGACTTACAACTTGTCCATTGTCGATTCAACATTTGGGTTGTTGGTGAATGTTATCCCAATTTGCAGTCTTTAGAATTGGTTAATTGTAAACATAGTGGTTCGCCAAATTTACCCGAGAGAGCATTGTTTGAGACTTTACGTAACCTTAAGTTACGTTATGTGAGTGGAATTGATATTTTTTCGTGTTTCACTAAATTTAATTGTAAATATTTAAAAACATTAGCTTTGGGAGGTTTCGAAACCTTGACAGATGAGGGTTTACTGCATATTCTAAATTCAAATCAGTTTATTAATCTTCGCAGTTTACGGCTTGCTTCAAATCCACAATTGACTAGTCTCTCGTTAACTGCACTGCTACAAAAGACGAGTCCTTTAAATGTTTTAGAAATCGGAAATTATGACAATATTGATTTGACCGTATTGAAAGATTACGCCCAAAGCGAAAATTTGGACGTAAAGTGTAAACGAATTTCGAAATTTATGTAAATATTTGAAAATTAATCCCTAAATTATTTTTTTTAATAAAAAAAATAAAAACCATTTGATCTTCTACAGAAACACCTTGTCTCGTTTTCGAATTTTGATATAATAAAATAGTTTTTATTATTTACTGAAGTCACATCATTGTTTTTTCGTTTCAAGTACAACCTTTATATTAATCGCCGCTAATTCGCAACACAAATACTTAAAAACGTACGGAATTGCTACTTTTTCGATGTATTTTTTCGAATCGCACACTTTGCACTTCCATTGTGCCGGTTCATCCATGTTTCTAAACATCGGAATCTCCATTAGAGGAGACAACAGACTTCCACATTTTGTGCAGATGTGTTCTACACATCCGTCGGAACAGTGGAATAACCTGTCTTGCAGGAGGAATGAAGTACCGTGAGCGATGAGCGAATCTCGTTCCATTTCTCCAAACCGAATGCCACCACCTCGCTTTCGTCCCTGAATCGGTTGATGCGTAACTTCGTCGATCGTTCCCAAACTTCTCACTTGAAATTTATCGGCAACCATGTGTCGCAGTCGCTGGTAATAAATAACACCGAAAAAAATGTCAGCTTCCAACTCTTCGCCCGTAATTCCACTGTACATTCGCTCGTTCCCGTAATAATTTAAACCAGCTGAAATAAAATACAACATATATAAATTATAAATAACAAACAAACAGCAAAACCTCTCTACCTGTCTTCAAGCATCTTCCGAAATAATCAATTGCGGTATCTTCTTCTGTAAACGTAAACGGTGTTGCGTCGTGAACGAGTCCGTGCAAAGCCGCTGATTTTCCCGCCATTGCTTCTATCAACATTCCCACTGTCATACGAGATGGAAAACCGTGAGGATTGAAAATAATATCTGGCACCATTCCGCTCTCTGTAAACGGCAAATCTTGTGGTGGATACAACATACTGCAAACTCCCTTCTGACCGTGTCGGTTTGCGAACTTGTCTCCCACATCTGGTTTTCTCTATATTAGAAAAAAAAATTAAAAATTGAATAAAACTTTATTACAAAATGCATAAATATACTTCAATTCTTAATGTGACGTGTGCTCTTCGTGCTGCATCAGTCCCAGTATCGTTTCCTAGAAGTCTGACAGCATCGACATGTGCTGGTTCATTCACCTTGTAACGAACTACTTTCGCTTCGTTAGTGTTTCCATCTATGTAACTGCGAACAAAAAATAATTGTTGTTTTAATTAATTACGGAATTCAATAATATTTTATACCTGTAAAATGGGTCGCCGTATTTTAAGTGTACACCGACATGTGGCAAACCGTCGGAATCGATTTTACCAATGATCTTTTTATCATTCGGATCGACTCCAAAGTAACAGTTATCTTTGTTGGTTAAATCGAAAACTTCAGATTTGTAAATCGTCCCGAACGCAAATCCTCTTTCAGCCGAAGCTTTGTTAATCACCATTGCATCTTCCATATCGTAACCCTGTACAAAGACCATCAATAATTAGCGTTCACAACAATTTGACAGTAGAATTTACCGTGTAAGAAATTATTGCCACGATAGCATTAGTTCCAATAGCGTAATCGTCCATTTCAAACTTGTCGTACAACGCGGGTCTAACTAATGGTGACTGCGGAGTAATCAATCTGTAAATTTTAGTATCTGGTTTGAATCGTAGTGCATGATTTGGAGTTCCCATAGTTTGCTTCGCCATCTACAAAACAGAAAATTAAAATTAATTTTTTATTTATTTTTTTACTACAAACTGATTTTTATACCTGACACTGATACATGTTACGCGGACTCTGATTGTAATTCGAAAACGGCACCAAATTAGCCAACATGCTCAAAATGTTTGTTTTTTTAATCTCCTGATGAGTTGTAAACTGTAATAAAATATTAAAATCAATTTAAAATAATACATAAAAACACGTCATCTCATTTTAATACCCCTTCGTAAGCTTCTTCAGGTTTGACGCAGATATCCAAATAAATCTGTTCGAACGTGCCAATATATTCAGTTTTCTTATATCTCAAATTAGTGACAGGTCGCATCATTCTCGCTGGGGTTGTAAAAAGGAAAATTCCCGGGTATAACGACGCCTGATTGGTTTTGGGTACCATCACAATTTCCAAATACTCTGACACCTAATAAAATCCAAAAAATAAATTCGTAAAAAAAAAAAAATAATAACAAAATTTCTAAAATCTAATTTACATTTTCTTCACCGCAGACTTTAAATCGTCGAAGCGCCTCACAAAACTGTTGCGCGTTTTTATCATCGACCCAGCCCTTGACTGCCCCGTCCAACAAAACTGGATAGCAATTTTCGTAGGCGGCTGCAATGGGTTCCCACACTCCAAACAGACCGAATCGCGACAGTAAAGCGTCGTAATGCTTCGTATCTCCGTGAGTTGACACAACCTTTTAAAAAAAGTTATTTAAATTTGCTTACAAGGTAAAGTGAAATAAAAATTACTCTGCAATTTGTAGTTAGATGATTAAGTAAGCCACAAGGTTCACCGTCAGGAGTGTGAACAGGGCATATAAATCCCCACGACTCGGGTCTCAGTTTGCGAACGGCAGTTGTCCTCATAGAGGCAAAGACAGAGCCTCGATGAATAGATTGGTAATGCGAGAGAAATCGCAAATAATTGATTTTTTCCATAACGATCGCTAACCCTGAATTCTGAAATTAAAAACTCATTAGTAAATTCAATTTTTTTTTTTTTTTTTTTTTTTACTGAGCTTTAAACTTACTTGCAACATGCCCAGGCCAGATCGTGAAACTAAACTGCCAGTCGCTAGAAAATATTCCATCGATTTCGTGAGATCTGAGACTCTGCTTATGGCAAATTGCATATCAGCTGAAAAATATTTAAAAATTAAAAAAATGAATTTTGATTGTAAAAATTGATAAATGTAATACTCGACTCACTTGATTTCAAGGAAAACACTCCGCCAGCAGACTTGATTTTCTTTTCCAACAAAAATTTCAAAGTGGATAACCATGTCGTGAGTTTATCCTGTAAAATATCAGAAATTGGATCCATGGATTTAAAAAAATCTTGGTGTTAAATTAATTACTTTCAAAACTAGAAGATATAAACAGCCTCCTTGCAATAATTCTTGATTTATAGGATTGTCGGCACTTTCCTCGGCACATTTTCGTTGCACCAACGTAAACAACTTTCTGGTCATGAATCTGTTAAATAATACCAATATTTTCAACATTTTGTAGATATAAAATTATAAATTTGCATACATTAGCATGTCAAATTTGGCTCTGTTTGTGTCCAGATGAATGCAAATAGCTTCTTTCAGCAAAAATTGCGTTACTTCCATATCAGTGTACCATTCCGGTAACCATAGACTAATACGGAAATTTTCACCGATGTATTTACACACATCTGTTTGATTGAGAAATCCTTCTTGTTGGGTTTGACGAAGCATCGATTTAACACATCTAAATAACAAATATAAAAATTTATATTAGATATGTACTTTTATAATAATGTTTAAATATTTTTTTTTACCCTTTGAACAACGAATCGTTCTCCCTGCCTTTTATTAATTCGCTATAAATATAGTAATCACATTCGTTGCAAAGTGCCTAAAATATCATAAATTTAAAGTTTAAAATTGTGACGTAAAATATAAATTTTATACATAAATACTTTCAACAGCAGAATTATGTTCATGTAAAACATTTCTTTTTGATAGAAAAACATTAATTTGCAGCTTCCGTCTGTCAAGTAATGAAGAGTCATATTCTAAACAAAAAAATTAGAAAGTAAGTAAATAAATGAATAAAATCACAGCAACATTAAATTGTTTACATTTGCCGAATGGTCATTTCGCACTGAACGTAATGAGATTCCAAATTCAGAAAATAATTTATGCCTTTTTCTCCAAGATGGCTTTATAACTGCTGAAGGCTAATGAATAAAAACAGATTTCAGTTATTTATAAAAATATACTGATGTATAATAAACAACTGACGTAATTTCTTCTGGGGACAATCAACATCCGTATTAATTTCTCAACGCCGTTAACTACAAAGTATCCACCAATTTCCTTAAAAAAAATAATAAAAAATGTATTAATTCACTTAATTTTCAGCAGACTGCATTTTAGTTATTTATTTTACTTTCGCATCTTCCCCGTGTTCAACCAACTCTGTCGGAGTCATCGTGGATAAGTTGCAAGCATCGCTCTAATTGAATAAAAAAAGTTTTAATTATGAGATTAAATGTACTAAGCTTTTGTCGATTTCATTACCATAAGCATGATGGGAATATCACCCAAACTCCTTTCTAAATACTCTTGAATAACTCCATTTTTTTTCCACACCAAATTAACCATAAGTCGACCTTTATATGTAGTTTTTCTTTGACGACACTAAATAAATAATTTATTAGTGAATACTGACAAAAAATCAAACACTGATTCAAAAACTTTACTTCAGATGGATAAACGCATTTGGTAGCCACTTTAATCGCATTACTAGACACCACTGGTTTTTTAATACTGGCATCCCTAAATTCAATCGATATTTTGTCGCCATTTGGTCTAGAAAATTCGACTGGTGGAATATCCTAAAGAGAAAACAATAAATCTGCACTGAGAAAACTTTGAAATAAAATTTTTAAAAGTTGTGCTTACACATATAGCGCTTGATAAACCTCCTTTTAATAAGTAATTGAAAGAGTCTACGTGTGGTCGTCCTAAAGCTTTCAGTTCCTATAAATGAAATAAATACAATTTCTTGTTATTATAAATTTCACATCAAATTATCGAAGCCGAATTAAAGACTGCGGTATTTTATGTAGGTCTTTGCTAGTCAAGTGTTTTTGGTTGAGTCTCATGTTTAAACTTGAAGCTGCCATTTTGATGTTTGTATTTTGTACAATTATGAATTCTTTTGGCGACACTTACTGAATGTAGGTTTTTCGACGATTTTTATATTATTTGAAATGAAAAACCACTCAAACTCCACTTCCATTAATATTTTACTTAACTTATAAAACCAAACAAAATACAAAATAAAAGTTAGTTAATGATAAAATTTATTATGAAGCACGAGTTGATTCTTGTTGTTCAAATTTCGGAAACATATCTTCAACTTCTTCCCAAGTTAATTTACCAGTGGATAAATCGCGTACTACACCTGGTAATTCATTTATCTAAAAAAGATTAAAATAAAATGAAATAAAATTGAGGATGAATACAAACATATAAAAATTAAGATGAACATACAGGAGCCCGAATTTGTCCCATGGTGTCACGATGACGTAATGTTGCTGAGTGCGGTTCCTTTAGGGAATCGAAGTCAATTGTAATTCCAAAGGGAATAGCAATTTCATCTGTTCGCGTGTATCGTCTGCCAATAGACCCGCTACTGTCGTCGATGCGATGCGAAACGTCAACCTTTGTCAGTTCAACAGCTAAAAGATAACGAATATTAATCATGTTTCATAAAAAAATAAAAATAAAAATTAATTACATAAATCTTTAACAAAATGCGCCAAGTCCTTATTTGCACTCAACGGTAAAACGGAGCATTTTACTGGAGCAATGAGAGGTGGCAGAGCAAAATACTGAAAATAAATAAAATTATTAATTAGAAAATGTGTGTTTTAAAAAAATAAAAAAATTAACCGTTCTCATGTCGTCTTCTTCGCGAATTCTAAAAGTGTGTTCGAAAACGCAGTATAAAATCCGTCCGATTCCAAACGATGGCTCGATAACGTTGGGAATAACTTCTTCGACTATTTAAAACAATAAATTGTCAGCAAAAAAAAATTGTTCGTTAAAAAAAGAAAATCTTCATTACCGTGCATCGTTTTCTGGTATTTCTTTATGGATATCATCTCTTTACTCAATTTCCACGATTTATCATCCAAGGAGAAAGTAAATTCGTTCGATGTGTCTAATTCTTTCTGTATTTCCAACACAGCGTCGTTTTGCAATTCTCCCAGAAGCGACAAAATGATCTTCGCTTCGTTTTTAAAAACTTTCCCGATCAATCCCTTATTCGGTTGCGCTTCTACAACTTCGACAGTCTTGTAACAAATGTTAAAGATTTAAAATGCTTATTTTTGTAGCGTTAATTTTACAGTAAAATATTTAAGGATATGGGTTCCGACAGTTTCTTTTCAGCTGCCAATCGGATTCCAGTAAACTTCGAATGCTGTGTAAGATCAAAACACGAGCGATCTGCACATCCAACACACTCGATCCATCCCTGATCAAAACAAGAATTATTTAAGAATTTTTAACCCTTTAAACTGTTAAAAAAAATTTACGTAAGAAGTAAAACATTCTGCATCCCAACAGTCACAAGCGTAGTGAGCCATTTCATTAGCCATGTGTTGCCTAAATCTAAGACGTTTTGGGTCAATTCCAATTTTAACCATGAACATATGAATTCGAGCCATAAAGTAACCCAATGTTTGATTTGCGATCAGATTCTGAAATTAAAATTAAATTAATTCAATGATAAAATTTCCTGTGTCATTTTATGTTTATAATTTGTATCTTACAATGTCAACTGCTTCTCCAATTGTAAAATACTTTGGTGACTGTCCTGACATTTGATCGCACGCGGAGTACAAAAGTACTTTTAAACTGCGAACTTTCTCAAATTTCGGATGATGTTTGTTGGTAGGATCGACAAAATGCTCAATTTCGGCCATCGTAAATTCTCGGACACGAAGAAGACCCGAGCGAGGTGAAATTTCGTTTCGGTAGGCGTTTCCTATTTGTGCTGCAGCAAATGGAAGTCGGCCTTGATTGAAGTCTAAAAGACGCTTGAAGTTGACGAAAATGCCTTGTGCGGTTTCAGGGCGAAGAAACCTAAAAATAATAAATAAAAATAATAAAAATAAAAATAATGTAAGAGAAAAATTCAAAATTATGTTTTTAAATACCCTTTAACCAATCCAGTCGGACCGATTGAAATTCCAAACATTAGATTAAATTCCAATGCATCGGATAAATTGTTTCCAGTGACAGGAGACTTAATGCTGTATTTTTGAATACATGAATTCATTTCTTCCTTATTCATACCATCTAACTACAAAAAAAAAATTTTTTTTTAAATTTAAATTTTGCACAATTTTAAATTAAAATTCATATTTCACACCTTTACAATAACATCCTGATATTCCTTTTTCTCTTCGTCGGTTATTTTCTTATCACTTAACAATTTCTCCAGATGTGCTGTGACAAAAAATAAATTATTAATTTCAATTTCAATAATAAAATGTTCACTTTTTACCTTTAATTAAGTGATCCAATCTAAAACACTCTCCCGTTTTCAGATCTTTTACCATTAAGTCAGCAAATCGAGCTACATGTCCCGAAGTCCTTTTAAAATAATTTCAAAGCATTAAAAAATATCAATTTTATCCAAAAATGAGTGTTACTTCAAAACTGGTTCTGGTGTCAAAATAGAACAATCCATTTCCAACATTTGTTCTTCAAGAACAAAGAAATTCCGCCAAACACTTAACAAATTCGCTTTAGCCGCACATCCCATGGGTCCAAAATCATACTGTCCAGTAATTCCACCATAAATTTCAAACGACTGAACATAGAAAAAACGTCTCTTCAGTAAATCCTCCATCCTAGAGCGATCAAATTTACTTTCATTGGGTAGTAAAGACAATTCCTACAAGAAAAAAAAAAAATTTAAAATTTTTAAAGATTAAAAATCATTCAAAAATGCTTTACTTTATCCTCTAACAGCTTTTTTCGAGATTTAAGCTCATTGATCGCCTTTTTAACATCAATTTCAGTTGCTCCATCGAGTTTTAACTTCCTGACAAATTCACCCTATTGAAATCAAACAAAATTTATTTTTATCATCAAAGTTAGAATCACAACTCTATCAAATCTTACCTGTTCTTTCACCGACTCTCTAAAAGGTTTCAAAACAGTTTCAATTTCTGGATTTGACATATTTTTTAAGTATTCGTGTGTCTTGAATATTCGTTTTGGCTTTTTCGTTCCCCACTCGGCTGGAAGTGGATGAAAAAGGGTTTTCGCTGTATTCAAACAACGGATGCTAAATGGAAACTTGAATTTGCTAATGTGTGAAACTTTGTTGATACAATTCAAGATATCTTTGAGCATTACCGGTATTTTATGCCACGCTGATAATTGGGTTTGAGGTGAGTGAACGTGAACGTAGATGATGCAACCGGCAGAACGAATCTCTTCGCTTTTGCATCATTGATGTCTTCCCCAAGAGCCAATCCTCAATGAATTTTTAACCGCGCGAAATTTAAATTATTAGAAAACAACAAAACCAAAATTAAAAAACTTTAATTTCCAAAAATACAAATTAAAATTTAGAAAATGAAGTTACAGCAATTTCTTCGAAATTTTACCGCTATTTTTGTTTTCCTTCGGAATTTTACCGCTAATTTTATTTTCCTTTGGCATTTTACCGCTATTTTTATTTTCCTTCGAAATTTTACCGCTAATTTTACCGCTAATTTTATTTTCCTTTGGCATTCTACCGCTATTTTTATTTTCCTCAAAAAACGACGCAAAATTTTGCAAGTTGACGTCAACCAACGTTGGGAAATATCTTCTAAGCACATCTTTTAAATCCTTCACACTTTCCAAAACCACAGTTTCGGTATCCATTCCTTTCTTCCACTTTTTCATTTCTGAATCATGAATGGTATAAGCAACAGTTGCAGACGGATAAATGGCCAGTCTCAGTCCAGACGTAATCCAACTCGAACCACAGCCAGCAAACGTAAAGCTAGGTTTTTGATATTTCTTAAGAAAACTTTCATCTCGTTGAATTTCGTCAAACTCGTAAAATTTTTGCCATCCATCAACCGATGTGGGCAAATCACTCTTTCCCAGAGAAAAATAATCCCCAACTATATGGTACCGAGCAATTGACCCAGTCTCTTGTCGAACAAATTTGTACTTGAGAAATGCATGATTGTAATACAAGGGAAGACAATGAAGTGGAACCGGTTCCAAAGTTGGATACCCCGAGCCCAGATCAATCAAAAACCGTTGACCGCTTAAATTAACATCAGTCACGATAAAAGCAACGTGTGTAAAGCTTTTTTCGGTGGAAGGGACGGTAATCGCGATTAAATAATTGTCGTATCCAAGACTCGTGAGTAATTTGTGGCCAAATATTGCCGTCGTGTAACCGAAGCCTCCAGTTCCAGAGAAATAACTTGCCTTTATTTCATCGTCTTCTGGGATGTGAATGCGATTTTTAACACTGGTGGCCAATGTTGTCAAATTCTATAAGACATTAGAAATTATTTTTTTCTTAAATTGAAAATTACACAAGAAATTACACCGAACTTGAAATGGAATTTGTTCCTGAAATTTCCTCGTTATTTCCTGCAAGAGTTCTAATTTTGATCCGTTAATTTTCTCTTCTACGTTATCTATTCTTAAAGTGTACTGCAAAAACGCAATCGCTTCTGTTTTACTGATAATTAACTCTTGCTGTTTATTCGAAAATGCCATTTTACGATACAGTGAATAATTTAAAATTTGTCAACAAACATAATTAACAATACAGTCTTTTGTTTTCATTCCAATTAACAATTGCCTTATGGGTATCAACAACTGCTAAACTTGGGAAACAGTTCTTAATCGCTCGCTCCAACTCTTTTTCGTCCTTCAGTTCGATAATTTCGAGCTTCTTTCCCTTCCTCCATATTTTCAGCACGTAATCGCTCAGAGTCAAAGCTTCATTTTCAGGATACAAAGCAATTCTCAGTCCCTTGAGAAACCACGTACCGTAGATGGGGTCTGTGTAAATGGGTGTGTGGTAATGCGTCATGAACTCTTCTGGACGTGAAATCTCTTGGAATTCGTAAAACATTCGCCAACCATCCTCGATTTCGTCCCCCGGTAATTTCCCAGTTACTGATTGCGACTTACTGCTGGATTTATGCAAACGAGCCACACGGCCATTATTCAGACGAATAAATTTGTATTCTAAAAAGGCGTTTTTATATAATTTTGGTAAAGAATGAATGGGAATGGGCTCGAATGTTGGGAACCCACACCCAAAATCGACGAAATACGTCTCAGGGGAAAGTGCTGATTCTTTGACTATGCATGCAGCGTGTGTAAATCGCCTGTTGTTAGCTTTTCCAGAAACGTTGCAGGCAATTAAGAATGCGTTATAACCAAGGGCCGTGAATAATTGTTGCGCAAAACTTGCCCCTACGTAACACAAGCCCCCAGTTTTAGCAATAAACGCCTTCTGAATGTCAGCGGTTGTTGGTAAATGAAGGTCGGTCGATTCCGTAGCCAGTAGTGACAAGTTCTGTGAGAAATAACACGAGAAAATCAATTTGCTGTTATAAATAACTAAGATACGGTATTGATTTTGTAGTTTTACCTGGAAAGGTATATTTTGCTGCACCTTGAGACATACTTCTTTCAAGAGTTGAATCTTGTAAAATTCGACTTTTGTTTCCACTTGATCAATCTTCAAGACATTCTGCAGGAAATCGATTGCAGATGATGGCAACATGTTCTCTTGTTGAGATGTTGTGTTCATACCTGGCGGGTTTTCCTGACTGTTTATATAGCGAGTCTATTAAGCGCGCACTAATGTATCTGGATCAATTTGGCCTTGACTTAGAAGGATTTGGACCAATCGCTTGTGTCGTTCGATTGGATATATAAAGACATCTAATCGAAAGAATTTTGAATAAGATTTTTATGGGAGGCCACTGGGATAAGCACGATTAGCGGATCATGGAGTACAAGTACCGGTAATAGTTTTACGAGAAGTGAGAATTTCATCACAGACTTTTAACCTGGATGAATTTGTAAGTTTCCAAGCAATTTGGGATAGGGAAATTCAGCTACTGATTTGAAATTTTGGGGCGATTCCTACTACAAGTGTGGGTCAAAGTGCTACAAACCGGTAAAAACTTATTCTGCCTGTTCCAAACAAAACGTAATGGTTGGATAATGCAAAAATTGTTAGAGCCATTTTAAATTTTGATTTTAAATGTATGGATTGTGTAAAATTTAATCCAACATGGTGTTTATTGTAAATAAAATTTTTTTCTAATATCATTTGTAACAGTTTATTTTACAGTGACTGAATTAAGAATACATTAGTTTGTTTTCATTCCAAGATGACACTGCTTTGTGGACATCAATATCTGCCAAGGCCGAGAAATATTTCTTAATCGCTATTTGCAACTCGTTTTCATCCATCAATTCCACAATCTCAAGTTGTTCTCCTTTCCTCCATATTTTTAAAGTATAATCTTTAATAGTTATCGCTTCATTTTCGGGGTAAAAGCTCATTCTCAATCCCTTTAGAAACCAAGTGCCGTATGCAGGATCTGTATAAACGGGTGACTGATATTGCGACATAAAATCCATTGAGCGTGAAATTTCCTCGAATTCGTAATACTCCTGCCATCCTTCTATTTCGTTTGGAATTTTATTTCTGTTGGTTTTATGCAAACGAGCCACACACCCGTTGTTCAAACGGACGAATTTGTATTCAAGAAATGCGTGTTTGTACGATTTGGGCAACGAATGAAGCGGGATAGGCTCGAAAGTTGGAAAACTGCATCCAAAATCAACGAAAAATCTCTCGTCTGAAGAAACCGATTCCTTGATTAAACACGCAGAGTGTGAAAACATTCTGCCATTGGCTTTGCCTATTGAGGTGCAACAGGCAATAAAGGCAGAATGATAGCCAAGACAGGTAAAAAGATGGTGTGCAAAACATGCCCCCGAATAACAAATGCCGCCAGTTTTTGCGAAACATGCCTTTTGGACATCTTCGAAAGTCGGTAAATGGCGATCAGACGGTTCGGTAGCCAATAGTGATAAATTCTATAAGGAAATAAACAAGAGAAAATCAATTCAGTGCAACAAATAACTAAATATTGATTTTGTAGCTTAACCTGGAATGGAATATTTTGCTGAATCTTAGCACACACTTCTTGCAAAAGTTGGATCTTGGAAAATTCCACTTTACTTTCCACTTGATCAATTTTCAAAATATCTTCCAGAAAATCAATTGCTACTGATCGGAGCATTTTGTTTGACAGATGGTATCAAAAACGACTGAAATGATAAAATCACATTTTAGATTATCACATGATTGTGAAGTCGTGTCGCGAGGCACAAAATTGATAACTTTTTCCTCTTTCCGGTACGATACCATTTAGAATTGGTTAGCAATAATTTTTTTTTTAACATAATTATTTTATAACATATTATTTTACGGCACATTAATTTAAGGAAACTTTCGTTTATTCTCATTCCAATTATACACGGCTTTATGAACATCAAAACCTGCCAAAGTTGGGAAATATTTCTCAATAGCTAATTGCAACTCGTTTGCATCCATCAATTCTATAATTTCAAGTTTTTCTCCCTTCCTCCATATCTTCAACGTATAATCGCTAAGAGTTATCGCTTCATTTTCGGGGTAAAATGATATTCTCAATCCCTTTAGAAACCACGTCCCGTAAGTCGGATTGGTATAAACTGGAATTTGATATTCCGACATGAAATCCTTCGAGCGTGGAATTTCCTCGAATTCGTAAAATGCCTGCCATCCATCTTCAGTTTCACTCGCCAACGCTCTGGCCATTCCATCAGTGCGAACTTTATGCAATCGAACAACGTGTCCATTATTCAAACGGACGAATTTGTATTCAAGAAATGAGTGTGTGTACAATTTGGGCAGCGAATGAAGCGGAATGGGCTCAAAAGTTGGAAAACTCGATCCAAAATCGACGAAAAATCTTTCGTCGTGATGTTCCGATTCCTTAATTAAACACGCACAATGTGAATATAATCTGCCTGTGGCTTTGCCTGAAACCGTACAGGCAATTAAGGAAGCATCATAGCCAAGACAGGCGAATAGATCATGTGCAAAAGATGCCGCCGAGAAACAAATACCACCAGTTCTTGCGAAATAAGTATTCTGAATTTCTTCGAAAATCGGCAAGTGGCGATCAGATGATTCAGTAACCAAAAGTGATAAATTCTGTAAGAAATAGCAAAAGAAAAAAAATTTAGTTCAAATAAATAACTATGGTAAACATTGATTTTATCGCTGTACCTGGAATGGAATATTTTGCTGCACTTTTGCACACACTTCTTGCAAAAGTTGAATCTTGGAAAATTCCACTTTACTTTCCACTTGATCAATTTTCAAGATATTTTCCAGAAAATCAATCGCTTTTGATCGAAGCATTTTGTTTGTAGAATTACTGAAGTGATAAGTAGCACAATTCACAATCACATGACTGAGATTATGTAATCATGTCCTGCGGCATTAAAATTGATAACATTTTCCTCTTTCCGGCACCATTTTGTTTGATTACCCACAAATGTTTTTGTAAATGTACAAATGTAAAAAAAAAAAATGTAAAGAAATCAAACAAAATCTCGAATTACATTTTTACATAAAATTATGCCACCAAATTTATTACTTTCGTAATACATTATTTTTTTTTTCGTTTTTACATGACCAATTTAAAGCAAATTTACTCACGTAACAAGATTCGATTATTTACCTTGCATTTTGTATTGTATATAACAGATAAAAATACATTTTCCAAATAACTACACTTATTTTTCACATGTAGCGTCACTTGTGTAATCGATTTGTCATTGCTTTTAAATCCCTGAGCTTATTTCTTCTTAATAATCATTATACACAATTAAATTTTTATTATTAAATACCATACGCAGAATGTAAATCAATATTTTTTAAATTTTACTAATGAACGACATTGTAAACGGTACTGGAAACTGAAAACTGTTGGAATAGCAAGTAATAACTCATGGCGGAGTGACCAAACACTAAAAATTCAAACTGACTTAGAAATGAAGGGAAAAAAAAGTCAAAAAAGCACCATAGATAGATATGAGAAACATTTTTTTAACAATGAAAAGTTTCTTTTTACACAAGAAATCGTATTACTTCATATTTTTTTTTTCATTCGATTCCCCATTCTTATATACATAACTCTAAATTTTTTATTTATGATTCAGCTTTAAATAAATCGCAAACCAAATCAAAAATAAGAAAAAATTATACGTCAAAAAGTAAAGAATATATAAAAATAGAAAAAAATTGGCATCAAAGAGAAGATAAAGCATCAGAGAATACTCCAATTGCTGTAGCAGTGCCACCCAGTGTTGAAATTTAATACGGTGCTCAATAAAAAATTTCAAAACTATGGTTGTAATTAATTTTCTGTTTTATGATAAAAAAATAATAACTCATAAAACAGAAAAATAACTCAAGATTTATTTTAAATTTAGTATTTAAACACTGAAAATTTAAGAGGCATTTCAGTGTTTGTACTTTTTCTATTGAATTTGCTGACATTTCGTTTCAAATTCCAAGTTCCAACACAAGGAGGCAAAAGCTTAAACCAAACACATTAAAGCAAGAAACACAAAAATCTAAAAATTTTTTTAAACATTATTCAAAAAAAGTGGAAAGTGTAGTCAAAAAAGAAGAAAAAAACAATGCCCACAAAAAAAAACTAAATTCCAACTTTTTTTCTTTTTTACATGTTGACCTCTGTGCTATAAAAATTTATACTTCACGTATTTCTGTAATTATCTTCGACTACTTCCGGTTCTCGTTGTTGTTGTTGTTGGTCGTTGTGTGAACTTGAAGTGCGACGCCGAAGCTCTGAGGAAATTTCACTGTTATGTATCGAGTTCGGTAATGAAATTTCGCTCGGTTCTTTCGCTATTTCCAACTGTTCGGTAGAATTTTTCACCATATCGGAAACCGGTTCACTTTTCTCCTCGGCAATTATATTCGCTTTAGGTTTTGGGGGCGGAGGAAGTACGTACGGTAAAATAAAAATACAAAAGCACATAATAATATGACCATAGAAGTACAGGTGTCTGCAAGAAAAAATTAAATTATAATTATACTCGATCTCAAAGATAACAAGTTAATAGTGCCATTTACTTGTAAACTAATATTGATGACCAAAATTCCAAGATCACAAAAGGAAAAACTAAGTAACTGATGAGCACTCTAGTGACAATTATTGTTATAATGTCGTACGTTTTCTTCCAGAACTCTGTCTTCTGAAACAGTGGTCTGACCGACCGTCTAACCTGTAATTTTAAGAATCATAAAACATCAAAATATCACTGATGTTGAGTTTTGAGTTTACCGATCGAGCTGCGACCGTGGACAGGGCTCCAGTGAGGAAAGTCACATAATAGCCAGGGTAAAATCCATGCCAAATGGCTGACAAACAGTAAGTAAGTAGCGTTTTTTGAAATGGCGCCCGGTTATACGCGACTTGACGTAACCAAACCATCGTGCTTTTATTCCAGTTTTCCAACGTTTCTTTAAAACTTGGAGCACTCTATCAGTGAATATTTGTATTATATAACGTTAAATGTAATTTAGAGTTTCGACAAAAGTTATTTACCTCGAATTTCATTACATTCACATTTGAAAATGCATCCCATTTAGGAGTACCGTCCTTATTGTACCCATTGAACCCCAGACCGGAAGCATTACATACAGCATCGGCTAAAAATAATTATTATTGATTGTTATTTGTTTCGAGTAAAATATAATCTGTTTAGAATTGCATACCTAAAGTCCACGCATGGTAATACTTAAATCGAACGCAGGAAGTAGATATTAAAATGTACAAAACTTTTTTGTAAAATGGAGTGTTTAATAAGAAATCCATTTCTAAATAAATAAAATAAAAACGTTAATAAAACTGTATATTTCTATCAAATATTTTTTACCCGTTAGCCTGGTGATATGAAACAAAGGTGTTATATTTAATAACATTACTGCGAATAAAATACTGGCTGTGGCTTTTTTAAATACAGCTGCCTAGAAATTGAAATAAAAATTACTCTTTGTACTTATAACCATTCGCTGGTAGTCAAGAGACCAGAAACTTATATAATAATTGCACCATTAGAAAATCATTTTGTTTTCACAAGTATTAATTATTAGTTCTGTTCAATTGACATTTGATGGCAAAATAAATTCACCACAGCTGAAGGTTCTTTACTATTCTTAAAGTCATTTGTTCCGCCATACATTGTATTAAGGCCCTAGAATTTAATTTCTCGTTAATTACGTTACTATCAGAAAATTAATATATATAATTTAAATATTTTACATTTGATTCCATAGCTTTCATGAAATGTTTGCCTTCGATAAAGTCTCTGTAATCTGTGTAAAATATTACAGGACCGCACATCAACACGTGAAAACCATAAATAAAACTGAAAAATTCTACGGGTGAAGGAAACCTCCTGAAATGCAAACATTTAAAAGGTCACATTAATCACCATGTGTCATCGAGTTTTGCAACCAGTTACCTAATTGCATATCGCTTCTGATCAGTTGTTAGCGAGTTATCATCTTTGGTTAACCCATCGTGAAGACTGAAGGCTATACTGGTTACTTTTTGCGTAATGAGCATCATTGGTCTAAAATGCAAATTATTATTATTTTTTTTTTAAGTTTTGTTATTCATTATCAAATCAGATCGGTAGTACCAAGTTCAATCAACAAACTAATTGACCCCTAAGCCCTAACGTTCATTCAGCGAGACCATTAATATAATCTTTTGCACAATTTATTACCGTACTTAATTGTGGCGTACATAATTTTCTGTACGATGACCTCTGTTGAGCAGATGTTTTTCATTTACACATTAAAACTCAACACATAAAAGAGCAAATTAAGGCGTCGCCGAGTCTGCATTCTTTTTATCTGTGACTAAACCCCAAATGGCAAATGCCATGAGAACTTTAAGACGTCTAGGTGATGAGGTAACACAATGAGCAAAGGGAAAACAATGCTATTCTTAGACTGTCATCTATCACACTCAGCTTAACTTTCCAACGCCTAAGCAGTCTTTTTTAGGAATGCGACTTTAGAGTTTATCTTTTCCTTTTAGCTCAAAATACTTGGAAGAATAAATATATTATTTAATGTTTAATAAATTAATAATTTGCTAAATAAATCATATATGGCTTATCATTGCATCGTTACCATTACCTTTAATTAGGCACAAGTGTTCTTTACAAATTGATCTAATATTTGTGTGTTTTAACAATGCATTTAATTTAATATAAAATCTCGTTTGCGAAACCTAATTGAGTCTGCAGCGTTTACAAGTTTTATCTTTAAACTAATCAAATATAAATTTTAGTAATTTTGTTCGAAATTTTTTGCCATTACCAGAACTTAAATCTCGGAACAAATTATTGCCTGAAACACTCACAATTGGAAATATGTGATTTTGCTTTACAGGTATTGCAACATTTTATTTTATTTAAAAAAAAAGTTCAATATTTTTATAATGACTGTGTGATTATGTGAAACAAAACCAATCATTTAAACCAAATCCCGACCACATGCGCCAATTACCCACAAAAAAATTATAATAAATAAACAAATTAACCACTTTTACCCAGTTATGTCTAAAACGTAGGATCCGTAGCTATAAATCTGTCGCATAATATGAACAAATGATAAATAGCATAGCGCAACCACTAATATAATCCTGCCAAAAAAATAAAGAAAAAAAAATTATTACAAAGCAATTTTGTGCATTAGTTATTACGTAATCACTTTTACCTCTGGAATATTTGTGGATTCGTCAATACGAGAATAATGTAAGATATGACGGGGAAAGCAAATATGTGAAACACATGCCTATAAAAAAACATCAGTTCGTAAATAGTTTTAAAAACTGCTACAAAATGTCATAATTTTACCTTCCGTGACAGAAATAAACGAGAACAATTCCTACAATTGCAGAAAATAAGTGTCTAGCAGTGACACTCACTTTATTGTGATGCAAATATTTCCTTAATACAAATGAGCTTACAAGAGCTGCCACTTGGCTCATAACAAAATTGACCTAGAAAAACACAACAACAAATTGTTTATTAGTTTGTTTTCAACACAATACTTAAATTATTTATTATTATTATTTTTGCAATCAATCATTCATTCATTCCAAGCCCATATTCAAGGGTTGAAGAGTTCATTCACGTTTAAATTGCATTACAACTATTTTTGTCATTGATAGTGATTTATCTCAATCGCGTGATTCTTTCTTAATGGATATAGACACCCATCCAAAATGAAGAAAAAAAATCAGATAACATCAACCGATGAAATTTAAAGATTTTTTCAGTGTTAAATTTTTATTTTTTTATCCATTTAAAATCAATTATTGCCACATCGTATTTAATTTTTTTTAGTTGTTTATTTTTTTTTTTGACACTGAAATTGACATATTGCTTAATTAGAAAATAAAATCGCGGTCAATGTTATCCTTGCGGGTAAACAGATACGCATCCTTAATTTACGCACACTCTGCACTCTGCTATTTATACGCACAACATTGAATGCGAACTGACACCAACATAAAGAATAAAATTACGAATTTTTTGATTTATATAACAGGTCTTACCTGATCAAGCTTTAATCCAGTGAGTTCGGAGAACCACAAGAATTTTCGAGAGCCATCATAGTAAGAATAGTCAGTCGCCATTTTGAAATTATTCGCAATTAAACGACCGGAAGTTCTTTTTTAGACATAAGATGCTGATCAAGACGTTCTCTCGATTGTTGCTATGTGCACGCTCGGCTAAATTCCTGTGCAAATGGTTGAGTAATGTAAATGAATATGCATTTTAACAAGCGTCATAAGTGTGACTCAAAACAGCAGCACGTGGGTTATAGGTGAGTTTCTGACGAGATGCCTGACAGCCAATCAGCCATTGGATCCGCCCTCTGTGGGCAAAGAGAAAATTGATATGTAAAATTAAAAAAAAAAAAAAAAGTTGTTGTTTAAAGGGAAAGGAAAATATTTTTTAATATGTAAAATTAAAGGTAATCTTACACAATAAACAAAATCAGTATCAGTTGATAAACAGTTAATTGAATACGGTACGTATAAAACAAATAAATTATGAAATCATAATTTTATTCTCATGTAAATCGTGATAAATATTAAGTGCAATTAAAGAAGTTGATTTTTGACATTGATACAGCTGCATGAATTTTTGATGTCATATAATCTCTATGGTCTAAGGTAGGTATCATAATTATAAGACAAAATATTGCTGTATATTTATGAAAAAATTATTTTGATGTTCATTTGTACTAAGTATGAGTTTTTATACAGATGATTTAAGACGATTAACACATTCAACGCTACATTATAATTATAAAACAGAATTACAGTTTAATTGACATATCATCAAGAGATGAATCCACTTAATTCACAAAAACAATGTCTTAACTAAATTTCATTTGATTTTCAAAACAATAACAAGATTTCAGAAAAAATTTCCATTTATCAAATTCTAAATTAAAAAATGTTTTACCCAATAATTTTTTTCGTTTTGTAGAAAATTTAGCGAAGTTAAGCAACATGAGAGCAAATTACAACATAAAATTAGTATTAAGCAACAATTCAATCATAAAATATCACAATTCAATTATAAAACTCTCAATACTGCTTCACAGATCGCCATTAATATTTTTAACTTTTCTCTTTTTAATAATCGTTAGTTCTGACCCGTCTTGTTTATTAAATTCAGCATTTGGTATGTGGGAAACAGGTGTGAATGCATTGGCCTCTTTTGGCTTATCATCACTTTGTTGCAAAAGTAGATAATGAACTATATTTTGATCTGGCAATTGCAATTCGTTGTCATTAACCGGACTGCTGTCTTTTCTATCGTACGTTCCCTAAAAGAAAATTGATTTTAATTACAAATTTCACCGTGGTCCATGGATTAAGTTATTGGTACCTTGAATCGTTTAATCCAAATCGCACAAAAGAAAACACAAAGCACACTAATAACAAACTGGATAAATAACCAGATGACTATGTTGAACAACTCTGTTTGAGCAAATAAAGACGAACCAAACTTAATACAAATAATCGCTTCGGTGAAAGTTATGGCACTAAAAAGAGGAAAAAAAAAATTAAATAAACATCTAACATTACCGTACCTTTTCTTAAAACTTACCCAAATACCCAACACTGAGTACCGACTCTCTTACAGCGAGTGTCAGTTACATAAACATAATACTGTCGTAAAGATGGCGCGACTATAACGCCAACTAATAACAAGCGACCGACACAAACTGGATGATCGGAAGGAACTTCAAAAATATGTTTAAGAAAGAAAGTATTTAATTCGCAGACCTGAAAAATTAAATACAAAGTATCAATAATTTTACCCAACATTACACGTAAATAAACATCACCTGCCAAATGATAACCAATTCACACACAGCAAAAAATCTCATATACGTCGAGTTTGGATCGAGCCAACGAACATGAGTCCAACTTGAAGGTGTAAATTGCATCACAGCTCTTTGAATTTTCCCTGTAGTTGATTGTATATCCCTGAAATAATTAATTGATGCATAAAACCGATTTTTAAAACCAAGAAATTTATTTTACTTTATGCTTTCCCATTTGTACGATCGCATTTCGAGTTTTTTGCAAATAAACATGCCGAACCAAATACCTAATCCATTACAGAGAAGAATATCCAATAAAACTGCATCCCACCAACATTCGACAAAATTTGGCAACAGATGCGCAAAAGCAACCTAAAACAGTCACGGAAATAGAAATGGTAAATTGGCACTAAGATTTCGTTCTTCATTACATAATTATACCTCTGTTATTTCCCACATAACGCTGATGGTCCAACAAATTCCATAATGGCGTACGAGAATGGCTTTCATCGCCCAACCGAAAAAGTGACCAAAAGCAAAAATGTCAATGTGACTCCAAACCCGTTCGAAAGTCACGTTTGAACAATTAACACCGTACATCTGACATGAAATAAAAACAGTTAAATATACAGTTATTTTAAAATTTTATAATTATGTTATACCTTTTCGTTGTCGATGTGGTAATTCCTTAAGTCTGGATAAAACCAATACACGATGTTTTTTACACTCTTTAAGTCTTGGAATAATATAAATAATAGTAACATCGCATATAATACACTCAGTCCTGGTTTATAAAAATAAATTTATTTTCAATGTAATATTTGATATTTTTGAATGTATTTATTTACCAAAAACTATCCTCCATACAACTGGATGCGGGCGTGTAAATGGTCCTGGAAAATATAAAATAAAATCAATATTTAAACAGCCTTGAAAAATCGTACGGTAGTTAATTATGATAAATTACCGTTTGGAAATGCTAAAACACTAACAATGAGGAAAAAGAAGACCATGCAACAAAGACCAGCCCATATATTGTCTTCGAGGCTGGCTGTGTCATCTCTAAAAAGATAATAAAAGTAAAATTTCAATTGATTTTGATTGTTTGTCTTGTAAATTGAAACACACATAGAAAAAAATAAAAAATAAAAAACAACTTGGCCTCGTGCCCATTCGTACCTAGTGAAAGCAGAGTATAGGAGTACAAGAATTGATGATACCAGTAGGGTTATAGTATGAGGTTTGTAGAAAAATTCTATAGATATATCATCGACTAGTCTTTCGTTGATTGTTTGAAAGTGATCACTTATGTCTGAGCCGCGACTCACTGTACGAATGCGGGCGGCCATCATGTTACGCTTCTCTTCTGCCTCTGCCGCAATTCGTCTGCTTGTCTGATGCAATCGTGCGCATAACATACCAGTCTCGCACTTAATAATAAAATTTCCAATTTTCTCTTGTTTATGGACAAAGTATTTCATTTTAAAAACTTTCAGTTTAACAAACGTTTTTGAAAATACATTCTTGAGTTTTGGTAACTTAAAAACTGTGAACCAAATTCAATCTCGTTTTTTATGCCTAAAATCTGCTAAAACCAAGGCCACCTGTTTAGAGAGGAGCGTGTAAGGTGCGCAATACCTAATGCTTTTACGTTTTTCTTCGCAGATGGCTGAATCTCGGTTTAGCGATACCGTTCGCC
>JAQFZP010000867.1:0-25828 GCA_034695745.1 Geophilus truncorum | reverse complement strand
CATTAGCCTCAAACACGAACAGACTGATTTTTCAGCTGCTTGGGTGCTCGGCATGGTGGCAAAACATGGCAACAAAATTTACACATGTAACTTAAAATTTATTAATTTTGGATTTCAAAAGTGTCGTGAAAAATCTATGCAAATGAGTCGATTGTGGCTCTATCTATTGAGAACTAATTAAATTTTATTTAAAATTGTTCAAATTTTTCAAATATTTCATAATAAATGGAGCCACAATTGGTTCACTTGCATACATTTTCTACGGCATTTTTGAAATGGAAAATTAATTAATTTCAAGTTTATGTGTAAATTTTGAGAAAAGGCTTATTAGTAAAGATTTTCCCGCCAAATATTTTTTTTTCCGCCAAAATTTATTAATACGGTGAGCCTTTTTCCAAAATGTATACTTGAAACTTGAAATTAATTAATTTGGCATTTCAAAATGCCGTAAAAAATGTATGCTAATGAGCCGATTGTAGCGCCATCTATTGAGTAGAATTTGAACCAAATTAGTAAAAATGCTATTCAAAACTTTCAGAATAAAATGTGAATGCATTTTTCCTCGAAATTATTATTATCATGAAAAAAAATATTTTATAATGCCGTCAGTTCTGTCTTTATGAATACATGTAAAATATTTCATTCAATTTTTCGTTTACATTTTTGCTCACAGGATGGCATCACAATTATTCGTTTTAAGTAAATGCAATAAGCAATTGCTATTGTGAAACAGTACATTTTAATATACCGGTAAACAAGAAATTTATCACATTAATATACACTAATTTAATTGCATTGTTTAAACTATCGTTACAATTCTTTAGCAAATGACTTCATTACACGTTTTGTAAGACAAGGTTTCGGTTTGAGAAGTGTGTTATTTTGCATTTGCTAAATACATCTGTTTGTCGATGTAGAAAACATTATGTACCGTACGCAAAAATGTCAACATTCCACGCATTTAACTGGTTGTCTTAATAAAAATCCAACACTCAACGTCTTGATATTTTCTGTGAGTAACAGAATAGAACTGAGATAAATTTTTTTTAAAAATTAATAAATACGTTGTGCCAAAATACGATGATCATTTTAACTTTTTTATAGCTTAGTTTTATCTCTATCATTTCACAAAATTTGTGTAGGAAATAATTGCACAATAAAATTATAAAAGCATCATCTTGAGACACACTGGAAACAAGTAACGATATAAGAACTTAAGGCCTTTATTATCTCCCATTAGATCGCAGAGTGGATCAATAGTTTATTGCTACCTCAACCGAAATTCCCGAGTAGTTTTGCGAACTAAAAATAATTTAATAGTCAACTCTCTTATATCCGGACATAGGGGGGGTTCGGCAAAAGTGGCCGAATATAGGAGGTGGCCGGATAAAAGAGAGTAATTAGTATAGTGCGACATTGAAACAGTTTGGAACTTTTGGCCGGATAAAAGGTGTGGCCGGATATTACTATGGCCGGATATAAGAGAGTTGACTGTACTTCACATGAAAAAAATTTGGTTTTTTTTCTTTTCTGTTGTCGAGAATTAAGAGTAATTTCTCTTTTACCAAACATTCATCAATTTTGCACCTGCCACTTGTTTTTTAACCAAACATTTTAAAAACTTTCGTCTTACATTTATTCAATGTAAAACAAATTGTTTTGTCTCCCTGTCTTCTTTTCTCTTATTTCCTTTCCTTTCCTTTTTTTTTTTTTTTGTTGTTTTCATGTATTCTGAAATTGGATTAAAATAATTTTTAACAAATGTAAAGTACGGTACCGGTACATGTAGAATTTAGATTGAACCGAATGGAAATTCTGAACAAATATTTTGCAGTTTACAATGTCTAATTAATTTAAACTAATTCCTATTCTGTTGGTCAATGCATTTCACCTGTTACATCAATTCGATTTACCCGTAATGCAATCTCAAGTAAAGAAGGTTGAAGCAATCAATATATTGCCTAGCTCTAAGGCACAAACAAGAGTAAGTTACAGTATAGAATGTTTGACAGCGTCACCAAATTCTTTAAAGTTTCTTTAATGCATGAAATGCCTAAAACAAATGATTATTTATTATTTATTTATTCATTATATATTGAAAACTGTTAAGCGGTTTATTTATGTGTAGTGTAGTGAGATTATGATAAATTTTGGTAATGCAATTCTTAATTCCCATTCAAATGTTCAATATTTGAGCCCAAAAAACTTGCATTATCTATAAAATTTTCTGAATAACATAGATGTCAGTATAAACATTCCTCAAGTTTAAAAGCAGAATATACCTATGTACATACATTTTGAAATGTTGGCTTAACATGAGCTGAATCTCTCCGCCAACAAGATTGCAATCTTCGTTGCTTCTGCTATTGATATTAAATTCAATTCTTCAGTGTGAAATGTGAAATGTCTGATCCACCGACATAAAAAGAACAAACAAAAAATGTCACGTTCACTTCAATTGTCGTGTTGTCAAAAGATAACTGATCCTAACCTTAGTCTTGGGATTGAACTTGCACTTCAACCACGAATTGCCATTAATGTCAATCTTGCGTAAGACCCAAAACTTGATAACTTCAAAATAAAAACAAAAACCACATCAAATCAATATAGTCTACTGTACTACGATTCTGTATTGTATTGTAATTATAATTTGAAATTCTCATTCATCTTTAGTCGTTTTCCTCTTTACTTTAGCAATTGTCAGCAAAGTGTTTACATTCTTGACACCTTATTTGCTAACTTTGTTAAGAAAGCGTCGTACCGGAAGTAAAAGATGCATTAGACATTAATCGGAAGTGCTCACAATTGAATCAAGTCTTTCAGTAAAACACTATAAAAGGCAGTATAAAAGCATGAGATAGTGTAGAATATAATTTCCAATAATCACTTCTATTTTCCTATCGCGAAGAAAATCGTTAAAATTTACTTTAATTTTAAACAAATGTTTTAAAGCTTTATGCTTATTTGCCTTTTATCCAAAAAGCTAGTACTTATTGAAACATAAAAGTCACTTCCTTAGTATGACCAAACCTTAACACCTGTCGAAAACATCTAACAAAAAGTTGCTAACTACACAAAAATGCAACTTTCTCCCAATACAAAAGTGTAAATGTGTGCAAAATCAAGAAAGCAAATAAACTCATTGTTAAACTGGGTGCGCATTGTAATATAAAATTTTAATATAAAAAAATTGATTATCGCGAGTTATTACCACCGAACACCAATCAGTTTTCACTCTCATGTTAGTAATATCTTTATGATTAATAAACATCATAAATTTTTACATGTTATAAAGTGCGACAATCAAACCAAAACAACACAAAATCTTTAAAAAAAATTCTTGAAGTTGATGAAACAAACAGAAATTAAAAACCAAATAATAAAATTTTAAAACTAATTTGTATCTTTTTCAGTCATTTTCAAGTGCAAAATATCTGCTACAGAAGTCATTGTTAGAATGCTATAATGATTAGATTAAGTTACGATTGTTAACGTGTCAAAGACGTTGTTTGTCTTCAGTAAAGACTCTTCACAAACAAAACGTCTTGACAACGCATTCTTTAAAACTACTTAAGGAGGAAAAGATTTTGATTAGTTTCCACTCCATTCAATAAAGAAACTTTTCCATTTCAACAGTTATGAGTAAAATCTATTGTTTTCTTGCAAATTGCATTTTCTAAATAGTTATCCTCATGCTTCCACAGGTTGGCAGTATACTTCTGGTATTCTACTAGTAATAAAATGAGCTGCATAATGCCTCAATGCCTGGTTCCAGGAGCATGTGAATTGATGATTATAAAAGGCTGGCGAGATGGAAATGCATGTTCCAGAGCTCCACGAGTGAGGAAAAGTAAAGTTCAGCTTTAATATCTAATTAAAGCAAGTTAAAAAAAACAACATGTATTAAATCCTAAGTAGAATAGAATCTTACTCAAATGCTGCTTTAGCCTGATGATGTGATTACAAATTATGTAAATTATAATGAAGTCCCTGAGATTACGTTGGATCAAAGCAGATGTTTTCCATAAAAATTTGGATGAGAGATCTACACACCTGTTTTGAAAAACATAAAACAAAAATAAATCTAGTTAGTGGATTTGCTTAGCTGTACGTATTTAATCCCACACTCTCATCCTTTGCAGCTTGTAGAACTGAAAATGATGCCCCTAACAATGCGCCATAAAAGGTACAATCACTCATGTCAGGTTTTATACACAGAATAGCGGCTGCACAAAACAATTACTGTTAAAATGGAGTCGCTATACAGTATTTGCCCTCTTTCAGTTGTAATCATGTAATAGATTAACGTGACTGTATCATGAAAATCCTTCGTATTAGTTAAATGATAATCTGTAGCATTTGATTTTAGAATTGTAGATGAATAAAATCATTTTGCTTTTTATTATACGGTACAGTATGTTTGAGAATTTCTGTCTTTACATCCTGAATTAAATAATTTCTCTCAAACTGCAGCTCATGTTCAAACGCTTTTTGCGCCTTTTGCACATCATGGCCAAATAGCATAAAATTTGTCAATTTTCTTGGAAGTAAAGTTCTTCCCAAACTTATTCAGCTGTAGTTCATGCACCACTTGGTAACCGTGAATTGAAGGAAAAGAGCAATCAGCCCCACCTGACGCATCCTCAGGCACCGACTGGCATCTAACACGAAAGCATTAATATGGACATGTGTCCTCCCTTTAAAAGTTAAAGCTAAAACGTTATCAACTCAGCAGGCGGTCAAATAATTTAATTACTTAATTTCCCACGTTCCATTCGACTTATCTCATTCGTTCCACGGATTGAGTGACAATCTACTCTCCAAAATCCTGTCTTCTTATTTGATAATCAAAATGTATCCTTTAATTACAGTAATGGCTACAGTTATCACACGAATGAGCAGAAATACACCGATGGTAATTAGACCTTTTCCTTCTCGTCAGTTTGCTTTGATTTGACTTGATTAGAAAAACCTGAAGCAATGCAATTGAAATGAAGCAAAAAGTGTCTACTTTTCCGTAATGTGGAACCTCGGACTGTGACTTGAGTAGTTTGCCAGCTGTCGTTTTTCCCACTAAACCACTAACAAGAACAAAAACTTCCTTTTTCATACTTGGACAAACCTAAACGATTTCTGCTTTATCTAAAGCCTTATGAAGGTACAAAGTCTTTCTTTCGGTGGAAGGCGCACGGTTCACACAAATTCCAATAAAACACTAAATTGCTCCAAATGTCAAATTGTAAAAGTAAATGAAAAGCGACAGACATGTCACTCAAGGTTTCTTTATCTCGTTTTGGTCAATTCAATGCTATAATTATGCTATTACCATTATTTAAAGATGCATCTTTTCCAGGGGTCATTTCTCACTGATCATTCCATTTCTTTCCACTTGTACATTTTTTTTTTAAATTAATGTTAATTTTTAAAAGTACATAAAAGCGGTTAATATGGTAATAAAAGTAGCAGTTTTTAATTGTGCAAACCAAACCATGCTAAATCAAATTGTTGTATATGTTGTACAGTGTTGCTTCTTTACATACATTATACTATAAAGATTTGTACTTGTACCTCTTATAAACAGGTACAGCCATACTGTAGTTAAATTTTTTAACTTATGTAACTTTTTTTCGTTCTGGATCTGTTGTTGTCTCACAAAATATACGTATATCTAAGAAAGCATTCTCAAATATAGCCAACTAACTTACTTACTGTACTAAGGTAAATAAAATGCAAAACTGATTATGTGTCAACAACAAATTCATAATTTAAAGACAAAAATCTTTAAAGTAAGTTTGGTTAAATTATGCATAAAAGACATTAATAAATTGACAGCTCTTAATGCAGGCACAAAATCTTTCCTTAATGAATTTCAGAACTAACATATGTTCGCAATGTCCTCAAATTGAAAACAATTTTGTTCAACTGTCATTTTTTTTAAATAAATAAAAAGTAAAAAGATAAATCAAGCTTTTGTTATTTTTAAGCAATTTTATCCGTGTTTTTATTTTTTCCTCTTTTTTCACATACGTGTATTTCACTCGATAAACAAGACTTGAATATTGGTATTAGTCTTTTCCAGATTCCCAGTTTCAACAAAGCAGGTAATTTAAAGTTAATATTAATGTCATTTTCTCTTTGAATGGCTGCTGCTGCTTTTACAGTCAATAAAACCCTGCGAACAGCATTTTCTTATCCCTATACTTAACACAATTTAATTCTGAATGGGTTGTCCAGGTTGAAAAGAAAAATTTGGCATTTTCTGTAAAGACTGACTGCCTTATTTCAAGGAATCAATAAACAGGAAGGCAGTGGTAGTATCAAAATGTTGCCATGGGAACAAGTTGTGGCGAGAGGAAAAAGAACAAAAAAAAAAAAAAAAAAAGCGGGCAAGTCAGCTGTATTATACAGCAACATGTGCCCGGTGTGCTTCATTTGAAGCAAAGAAATCGCAACTTGTTTGACTTGCTGATCAATTTGGTGGAAAAATTACTCTTGCAATTGAGGCAAAGTTTCGAGAGTCAAAACAAAAAAAAAAATAGAAGTAAAAGTACGCTGTTTCCATAGTTACAATTTTGTTCCGCTTGGTACGTTGTGGAGAAATGCCATTAACATAACTCAGGATTGTGGAAGAGAATTTATTATGGGAAAAACCATTAAGGTCAAATTTTTTTTTCACTTTTTGCAAGTTTGGCTTTGTATTTTTGTTTCCACTTTTCTATTAACTTTTAGAATTTATTTCATACTACCGACGCTTTCTATTAATTTACTTCGCAGGTTTTATTAAGTAAAAATAATAACAAGTTTTAAATTTTAATTTCCATATCGAGAAGATAAGTCACGTGCCTTTCACACGCTGACTCCTCTCTCTCATCTCACAGTCAGACCTGTGGACGATCGCGCTACCGCGTGGGCATTGAGCGAACTTCCTTTGCAGTTGCGCAGGTCTCCAGCCGCCACCTTCACTTCACTTCGAAGGGGGCCGTTGAGGTGTGAAGCACGCGGCATGAGACTCCGGCCAGCCGACTGACACCTGTCTCGAGCCCGATTAAACAGGTAACGCAACTCGCATTTTAAAAAATCCATTACTTAATCAAACTCTAATTTTACAACTTTTATGTGCGCGTGATGACAATAAAACTTGATCTTTCATCGTGTGTGACCAAAATAAAAAGATAAAATTGGCATTTCATTTGAAAGTCGTGTAATTAGATAAGCATAAAAAAACATTTTGCAATAATTACAGCAAAAAATAAATAAATATTACATCACGTCTGTGACCTACATTTTTTTAAAACTTTTTTCTTTTTTTTTTTTTTAAATTTTCAGTTCGGACTTGTAAACTTTTCCTCTTTTCCGTTCCAGCTATTTATCCTGTGTAATTGACTCAGGTGTCGATGCGGATACTTGAATGGATCGACAACCAATACCAAAAGAATGAGTGCCAATAACTCTACTTCGATAACGTATTCCGGTCCTTTGGGCTACAGTTTAGCAGCGCGCATCACAATCACATCCGTGCTTCTAGTCATCGTCATCATGACAGTTTGCGGCAACTTGGTGGTCATGCTGGCCGTGGCCCGACTGCGGTCAATGAGGACACTTAGCAACGCCTTCGTGTTCTCCTTGGCAGTTGCCGATACTCTAGTAGCGGTCGGAGTGATGCCATGGGCAGTTTTACTTCAGTGGAACAATGGCGAGTGGACACTGGGACGGCCGTTCTGTCTCATATGGCTGTCTTGGGATATTTATTTCAGCACAATATCCATCGTACATTTCAGCTGTTTGGCCATCGACCGTTACCTGGCCATTTGCGACCCTTTTCGCTACCCTCGATTGGTGACCAAATTGTCGGTGGCCGTCATGTTAGTAACTTGTTGGCTTCTCCCCGGCCTAATATCGTTCTTGCCCATCTTTGCTGGCTGGAACACGTACGGCATCGAGGAACACGTCCTAAGCGAACCGATGGAGCAGACTTGTTTTCTTTTGGTCAACTTGCCCTTCGCCCTTATCTGTTCCGTACTAGCGTTTTACGCTCCCTTAGCTGCCATACTATTCTGCTACTGGAGGATATTTGTAGTCGCCAGAAGACATGCCAAGGTATCTATTGTCCTTTCCTAACATATCTCTGTTTTGATCACTTGTTAGCATATATATTTACATTTTGGTACTTTTTTTATGTGTATTGATTTCGTCTTGTTTCAAAACGACCACCTGTATCATTTACACTGCCATTTCCTTAACGGCGCCAGTCAGTCAAGTAGCATGTGCATTTGTAAACAGAAAAAAAATGCAATTTTAAGCGCGTGCGTGAGAAGTGTCTCTGCAGAAAAACTTTACTTAAAAGTCGATACACTTTAGAGTTTCGAGGAAGATCCGAAAACGCCATTAAATTTGCTTTGAATAAATCACTTGACGTGTCTTCGGCGCACCGGTGCAATTCCCCTTTGAATTCGACTGGAAATTCTGTGAGCGAATTCTTCGGATGTAATCTCATTACAGTGTTTACATGATCGAAAAATTTTAATTGTAATAATTGAATTTGTTGGTTGAAAAGTGCTTTGTATTAATTGAGTAATTAATAACTGAAAATGTATACCCTTCACTGCATAAATTTTCTTTACAATGGTATAGGTGTGGTTATACACAAGGAAAAAAATACGGAAAATGCAAAAATAGTGTTACAACTTTTCCCCCCTATGAAATGATCGTGAGATGATTTGCAAATGATTTCTCATCATCGGTAAACATTCGATGAAGTTCGTTCGTCGTGAATAGAATGTCCCATGAGTGTGCGAGTCAGACTTTCCATAAATTCCTTAGGATGTATTCCCAATTGAATTGGAAAAAGAGGCGTTGTTAGGGAAACGATGCGAATTTCCGAGCAAAAAGTCGAAATTTATAAGGGAAAAAAATAAAGCTTGCAAAACTGCAAACAAGCGTAGAGCTTATGTGGAATCCATTTTTCGCTGACAGAAATCTTTCTCGTATATATCCTGACAAGAGGAAATCATTTCTTTCAGCCGGCAATTGGGCACGGTAAATTTTTAGTGTGATAAGAGTTCTGACACCTGAGGAAAAGGAAAATGCGCGTCCAATTGGTCGAGACTGTCAAACAGACTAATAAACATGTGAGTAACTCAAGCTATCCCTAGTCCATGGCGGATTTCCAATGGTTTCTTACCGAAGAGAAAATCTCTTTTTTCATATTATAAGTCCTTTTTATTTCAGCAGTGAATAGCTTTTAATCAGCAAGTATAAATCTGAGACAGTAGAAATTCGCTTTGACGAGCTTATGTTCACTTTATGTATAACCCACGTAACCTCAACCTTACTCATTATAATGCGATGCGAACAAGCAACGACTTAACTAAATTGCTCATTCAGGATTCAAATAACTGACATATTTAATTACATTAAGTAATTAATTACACCTCACAAATAATATAACTTAACATTTTGTTTCTGGCAAATTTTAATGCCATAAACCCTTGATACCACAAAGCCACATAATTCATGCTATCTTTCGAATAAATTCTCTCTGATAAATGCATTTATGACAGTTAATTCGTACGACAACAAGGAAAATCTCGGCCGCAATCAAACCCAATAAGTATCACGCGGAACTAAATTTATACAAAAACATAACTTAACTGGTAATTTATAAAAATCATAAGAAGTAAAACGTTGTTTGATATCGGTTCAGTTTGCATATTACTTTTAATCAGATATTTTGTTCTCGTGTGATAAAATCGTCATTAGAAAAGAATGAACAATTGTGTAAGGTGCTTCTAATAGTCTAAAGGTGTGCTGGAATGCCGATGTTATGCGCTAAAACTGCATTGTACTTGTATTTGCTGTTTCAAAATTAATCAACATTGATTGCATTTCATCAATATGTTACATGTTTACCATTCACACTTAACAATAGTTTATTTTTGGTCACTTTTTTGTCGATAAATGCAAAAACGTAATCGCTGTTAAATTATCATTGTCGAGATTTAATTGTGATTAATTTTGATTATGATATCAAGAGAACATTAAGGTCGCCAAACTTTGGAAGTTTGGAAGTTCCTCTTGGTGATAGGAAGGCTTTGATCAAAACTTATCTTCTCATGCGAGAACCAACCACAAATGAATTACCACTACATATCCGAAACAAACTCTTAATAAACTACGATAAAATAATTAATTTTTTACGTTATCGGCCGATATTTTGTGTGGCGTGGCGTGGCGTGTATAGACTTCTATCGGATATTTGTATTGATCAAGATCAACTGCAACATTTTTTTGTCCAGCAATCGGTATTTTGCGCTTTAACAAACAACAATATACATGCTTGTTAGAACAATATTATTATTATTATTATAAAATTATTTTTGTCGCACATATAAAAGTTATAATCCCAGCTACATTTTGATTTTTCTCCACAAGACGACCCGAACCACAGAATTAAATTAACATGCAGTATTTGAATAAACTTCAAATTCGAGTCGAAATCCGCACTTTAATTTAATGCGGTCAGGCAAGAGAGATTTTCTAAAGACTCCAATGTTTCAATTTGGCACTGCATTCATTTCGCATTCAAATCTTCAGCCAACCATTCACCGATATTTGAACAATGTATTACATCGCGTCTAGAAATGGTTCGGAACATTATGTAAAACATTTCGAAAAAAGGAGCAATAAAATACTATTTACACTCGTATTCTTATCATGTTCGAAATGCATGTTTTTCTATATGGGAACGAACTAATTTTTTTTCGTCCGTTTTTTTTTCCAGAAAATCCGAGGTCTCGAAGTAGCAGCACCCGAGAGATCTCGTATCTCGAAAATGCAGAGGGACACTAAAGCTGCCAAGACATTAGCAATAGTGGTAGGAGCTTTCTCCTTGTGTTATTTGCCCTTCTTTACCCTGAACGTGTTAGATCCGTTCTTTGACTACTCTTTGGACCCGACCGAGGGCAACAAAGTGTGGTTAGCAATAACTTGGTTGGGTTACTGCAACTCGATGCTCAATCCTTGGATTTATTACGTTTCCAACAAGAACTTTAGGGCAGCGTTCCGCAAGATTCTAGGCTGCAACAACAATCACTCAGGCTCAAGGAGCGACGAGGACTATGACGTAACTGAAGTGACTGCACTCAACAGAACAAGGACTAATGGACATCTGCAAACCTTTCCGCCCACAGCGGTTGGAATCGGGACGGCAGTGTGAGGGACGACCAAATGTTTGTTTGTTTACCTTTTATCATCATCTCTTGCCGACGCGGCGTTCCCTGAAAGGCTAGTCCATTATTTCTAGTTTTCAAAGGAGTGGGGGGTGTGAGAAAATCGGATGAAAAAGGACATTGTAATCAATATGCGTGAATTAGGTAAAGATGAAAGTTGGGAGTTGGAGATGGAAAAACGTAAAAGCCAGCTGTGATCTAAATGTATACGTGGTAAATTGTAATAAGAAAGGAGGAAGAAAAAAAGCAGGTTTTAAACTTGTGTTTTAACAATGAAAAAATTAATTTAAATTAAAAATTGGATGCGAGATTAAAAACTGAGTATCTTAATTAATTCCCATTTTTGCAGAGTTTATTTTTATTTTTATTTTTCTCCTTGTGGATATGCTGTTTGTTAATAATCAATGAAAATTAATCTTACAAAGGAAAATTAATCTGTTGAAAAGCATTTTGTGTGGTCTTCTGTGTCGTATAAAAACTTCAAAGGTCAAATTCGTCTCATCTTTTTTGTCTTTTTTTTTTCAAACTCAAGTTAATTAATTAATTCCAATGAGGAGGTAACAGTTTCACACAAATTAGACTTTTATTAATTATCATTTCACTGAAATAAGTCACAGTTTCGAGCGTTTTAGCTATCAATAGCATCAAATTGCTGGCATTGCAACATATATTTCAACTAATTGACTATATTACAAGTGACAATGAAATCAATAATTTCAAAAAGTTATGTTGTTTACTTTTTATTTCTAAAGATAACTGTAAAATACCAACTCGTGAATCACTTATTTTTTCGATCATATGATTAATGATTACATTTGAAATGAAAAGAAAAACTTATGAATCACTCACCATAATAAATAAACAAAAAAAAAAAAATACTAATCGATGATTTCTAAACGTAATTTACATGTGAAAGAACGTTTGACGATAATTTCTAAACACAAATAACTGCTATTTAATTTAAAATCCACTTAAAAGAAAATCGATACTCGATAAAATAAAAAGGAATGCAAAAATCTCAACATGCACAGATGCACACACACACACACACACATATTTAACTTTGGAAGAGAAAAAGATTTTTAAAAAAAGAAAAAAAAAACTCAAGTTCTGCATTACAAGGCAACTTTTTATTATAGTGTGAGGTCTGTGAAATGTCAGCATAGATGGATGAGTTGCGTTTTCCAAAAGAATCCAGTAGGGGGTTAAGGGAGTGGCATCAGATGTGATTCAGGTGTGCGTTGTTATTGTTAAGTGCATGGGCGTTTGATTGAAGGCAACTGTTTCCACATTATCAGTTTTCACCTCCTAAACATGTATCATTCCTTCCTAGTGACGATTTATACCTTCACCGTTTACCCCCTCCCGGCAGACTTTCATCTCCATCTCAAATTTTTTTTTAAAAACTCATATTTTATTCTGTTTCTCTCATTTATCACCCAAAGTGACAGAAAACCATTCTACATGCCCCACTCACTGTCTTCCATTCACCCTTCACACGTGGCAAATTTTGGCAGGTCAAATTGTGGACATTTTGTAATCCTTTAAAACTGCTGCTAACAGCTGACAGACAAGTCGTATATTTAGCCCAGTACGGTAAAACACCGCAGCATACTCACATCGTTGCATAATAATTCACTGCGCTCACACACTCAGCCAGTTGACGTCATTCGATGGTCGAGGTCGTTAATTAAAAGCAATTAACTGTGATTAACCAATGTTGTTGTTTTTTTTGTTGTTGTCTGTGTTAACTTACACACGTAATTTGGCACCATAAAAAATCATCTATCAATGTTGTTTCTGTAATAAATGAGGTACTATTATTCGCAAATTCAGCTATTTTTGCACGCATCACCAGGAAGTTACTTTAAATAACTATATGTTACGATACGTTAAACGCTCAATTAGTATTGCATAAATAAATTATTTGGCACACTAGATGAGAGAAGAGAAAAATATTAGGCTTAAACGTGGATTTTCTTTCCCAAGTCTTCTCGACACGTGACACCTAAGTCTGCGAGTTTGAGATGATGGAAAAAAATTGCGCACGTGACTCAATTCACCAACAACAAGCCAGAGCTGGCTTGATCCATTAGGCTTAACAGGAGCTGAGTTTTTCGCTTCACTTTTATTACTCGATCCGCTAACCCTTTAACATCTAATAACGAGGAGGAACAACGCCCCCTCCTATTTCGTCTGCCTCATTCATCGTTATTATAAGACTTTACACATATCACTGACTGACTTGGTATAACCTTAAACAATTCGGATTTCATAAATTATCCCCGTCAACATGAAAGGGGCTGCGCGGCGGCAGTTTCAATGCAATCTTTCAGTACATGCTTTAGAATTAAATGATGGTCATTTGCAACAAATAACTCCCATGAGTCACCTCAAATTAATGAATTTTAAAGTTCAACTACAAAGTATTGTGTTTCGACTAAACTTTAGCTGTGCTGTTTGAAAGGTGATCTAATATTGTTTAATTAAGCCTTGCCTCTTTATAAACTTGGCGACAGATTACATTGGCAACTTTTTTTTGGTTTCCAACTTTACATCTCGTGAGGTGTAAATGAGATAAAAAGTGAGCCTTATGCGATAAACAGTCTAAATTTACTCTTATCAGTACCTCAACGTTTTTTTCTTTGAAAAAAGAATGTAAAGTGAGGTGGTAAAACATTAACTAAATGTTTTAATGTTGATTGATAAATTGCATTACTGTTGCTACGTGAAGTGATTATTGGATAATAAATGTCGCTACAATCGCTACTTCATGCAAAAAAAAAAAAAATCCATTTAGAGCATACGTAATGTCAACAGTCTCTAGTGATGATTTTTTTTTTTTTTTTTTTTTTGTTTGTTCTTCTTTGTTTTATTTTTCTAGAAAATTATATAGACTTTTAAAACGTTTTCTAAGAATATACCGAAGGTAAAAATTGAGATTAATGTATACATAAGTAATCGGTATCATTCTATGCTCTCGTTTAACGCAGTCTCATTGTAAATTGATGATTACTTTCACGTTTTGTATTGCATCATTTTTAAAATTTATTAAATTATTAAAGCTTTGCCAAATATTTATGCCACAACTATAAATGTGCACGTGCAGTTTGTGCGTATTTTCGAGCCGCAAATCCATTTTGTTGGGCGGGGCAACAAACGACATTCAGCTAATATATATCGAAACACCCATACTGTATTTTCTGCTGTCAAAAACTATTGTTGATGACATATATTTGCTGCTACATAAAGAGGATATGGAAGAGAGATTTGTAGAATGATGACAGATGAAAGAAAAAAAACAACAATTTTTCATAAAGTAAAAAATTATTAAGAGAAAGATATAAATCAAAGAGATATAAAAGTCTTTAAAAAATTTATCTTTACTATTTGAATTTATTATTATTATTTTTCAAAGGAAAAATATATTTATGCGAGGGACTTAAGTCTTGAAATTTATTTCTTGGTAATGAGAATTTATGAAACGATTTAAGAATATTATTTTTAGGTTTAATGCTTCATACACCAAAGTTTAATTTGTTGACTGAAGATTTATGAAGTTATATTAAATATTTACTGAAGATTGATGGCTTGTATCTAAAATCGCCGAATTAAACGCTCTTTATGTATAGTGACTATTATTCAATCTTAAGTATAAGATAATGATTGTAAGAATTGCAATTAAAAGCCAAAAGGTCAGAAGAAGTGTATTTTCCAAATCTTTTAATTTACAAATTAAATAAAGCACAATGCATATCTAATAGATGAGGAAAAAATACCATTTAACACATTCGATGACGTAACAACTTAATTTTCTCTGCTTTATTGCATTAAAATTAGTCAATGATGACGCAATGAACAAATAAGTTTAAATTTTCAATGGAAGATTCGTGCCAAAAAAATCACAACATATTTATGAGAAATTAAGGCCATCTACCCTATCATTTCCAATCTGGTAGTGCTATTCAGTGGCCAAGTTCTGATGATAGCAGAAACTTTTCAATTTTCTATTTTCAATATCGAATAACATGAGCAGGATAAGGTTGCCATTATGTAATAACAGGAAGTAATTTTATAAATCAAGCAATTTTTTTTTTTTTTTTTTTGCTTTTCTAATCGACCGTCTTCCTACGCCTAATGGGCTCAAGGGTTGATAACGATTTAAAAAAATGCATCTGGTTTACAAATACAGTAAATACAAGACTGAAAGCTTTGCACAAGCAAATGAACATAAACAAACGTCAGACGATGATCAGAGAAGAAAGAAAGAAAAAAGAAGAAAAAAAAAAAACTGCCCCAGGGAGTTCAGCGAAGGAAGGAAATCCTACGCGTCTTTTGAGAAATGGACGACAAGATCACAACCAAACTGACAGCCAGCAATGTGTAAGGCTGTTCTTATTTTTTTTGTTGCCATGGCAACAACCAGATTGATGATTTCTTACCTGATCCCTGCCTGAATCAGATCTGGCCACCTGTCAACAGTTTGCTTTAATTCCTGCTCAAACAGTTGCTATTTTCCTTGTTTTATTTAATTGTTGTTAAGTTGTTTATTACCTAATATATACATTTAGTTGTTGGAATTTACAAGTTAGTAGTAAACTGTTTGCTCTACTTGAACAATTGTTTGTTCCCGGAAGCGTAAAAGAAAATATTGAAAAAAAAAGTTGTATATGTACTTTTTATGGTAATTTTATTAATCTTTTCCTTCTTCTATAACATCAAAGAAGATCAAAAAAAGAAAAAAAAAAAAAAAAAAAGATCGACGAAATAAAAGAGGAAAAAAAAGTATTTTTTTTTCTTCTTGATTGAACCAACTTTATAGATAGCCTGATTTGAAGCTCTCATGCTCATGATTCAATTCCGCAAAACGCGCCAACACCACACCAAACCTCGAGGCCATCCTCACCTCCACCACCCACTGAACACTCCACCAACCTCCTATTATAAAGCTTGATGTTATCACTAGAGATTGAAAAATAAAATGGTATTGCTAGAAGAAGATGACCACAGTCATTGCAATCTCTATACTGGACCCATTTCAAACCCAACAGACCATCTCTTCACGCAACTCTTTGTCAACGTCACAAAAACGCTCCCAATCATCCCATAAAAAACGTATCCGCTTACATAACATTTCCTACATATACCCATATTATTGTCGCTCCGTAATTTTTATTGCTTATAAATTCATTCTAAATTGCCAATTAAAATGATATCAAATCTGAATAAACCATTTTCTCACTTTCACACTTCATTTCATCACGTTGTACTGTATAATAAAAAAAAACCATGTCTGTGATCTGTCTGACATAATAAAACATAATACATCCACAACTCATTTTATTTTCATAAATATGTATGTCCAAAAAGGGAAAAAAAATTACGTTCTATTCTTCAATTCGCTTTCTCATTCGCATATAAATACATTTTCGTGTCAGAGGCATAACCGAGGGTAAATTGATTTGTAATTTGTTGATCTTACATTGTTAAAAGAATGTACAACATTAAAATACTTGCACGGCTAAACTTCGAGTAAATAACCTTACACAATTAAAACGGAACTATAGAGTTTACTTTATAAAATTCTTGCTGCAACTTTTTATTCCAAAAGCTTTTTTGGATGTTTACAAAATACTTGTAAGAAATCTTTTTTTTGCTGTTTTCAGCAAACAAGTCTAGATAGTAAGTTTTATAGACACAAAGTCAGACTTTAAAAGCCTAAATGTTTAATTAGAGTACAGTATCTTGGCTTTTATATATGTTGAGACAGAGCGCAGCATTGTTTTCTGGGAGGGTCCCAAGCTTCTAGTCTGGTTGAAGATCCTAGGATGATTTATCTTATAAATATTCGAGTGCTTTGTTCGCAACCAACAAAGGTTGGAAGCAAATGTTACGTTTGAACTTTAGACGATGGTGGAAAAAAGAGGTTAGAAAGGTCATTAGTGGCACCACCATGCACTTAAAATATGCATTTAGTGGTGTAAAAGAAGCCCCATCTGCGCGAGATTCTGGTGATAGATTTTTATGAGAGTTCTGAAGAGACTTTCATCTAACTCCGTTGAAGTCTGGACGAACAAAGAGATTCGATTTCTAATAGCAAGTGTTGCAATTGTCACGTACAATAGAACAGATTGGAATTGTAAAATTATAAGCCTGATAAATTTACGTAACTTACTGTATTGTTTAACTATTTGCCAAAGAGGAAAAGAAATTTTCATCCGCCATTAGATTTCGTAAGAAATGTAAAAATTCACCTTTTTTACCATCACGATCTGATAGTGTCACGTTACACATCTTCAAATTTCCTACAGAAATAAATTAGCAACTTTGTGTGTATATCAATTCGCATGTTTACACCTTAATTTACCACAAACAGATTACCTTAACACTTTATATTTTATACCACACTTTTCGCACTTTATGAATACAAATGAAAACCTTCAAAATGCACATTTCGCCTAATACCTTATTTGCACTTTATATTCATCACATTTTACATTCGTCTACATTCCATCAAATTTATTCAAAGTAACGGAAATTCCAAATTAAGTACCACTTCTGATTGATCACAGTATATTAAAAATTTGCACACTGCTGGATTAAAAGCATACCAAATACAGTAGTACCGTAATAAAATGTGAAGTACACGTTTCCGAGAGCTTAATTCTTGGCGGCAGCATTCCACGGTTTGTGACGTATCGCCTTTGTTGTCGCTCACCAGAAGCTATATAGGCAGCCTCAAGCCCTCAACCTCTCTTTCTCTCACACATAACACTCTTCCCTTTTCAAAATGAGAATATGCCTATATTATTAAAAATAAAGAATGAAAAAAGTTCTAAATAATGCATAATTTAACACTTTGAAAGCAGTGTAAATTGGCTCGAATACACTTAGTTTGGTGGCAAAGACCTCATCCCTCGCCCTCCTCAGTCCTCTTTCCGTTGTGTGCCTGCAACAGGCTCATCGTGCGATTACCTGTGGAATGAGGAGGCCGAGTAGGCTATGGCCTAAAGAGCACCTAATGATGGCCACACTAAAATCGATCCGAATTTATTTGCTCTAGCAAGTACGTGTCCCTTTCTTTTCTTTTTCCTTTCTTTTTGTTGACCTCTATTTTTTTTACTCGGACACACCCAACAAACCATGTCAAATATCTTCATTAGCGGCAACTCCTATTTTCTTAGAATTTGGGATATTAAGAGGTAATCATAATTACACTCCTCACTCCAACCACCATCACCACCACCAGCATTCAATTAGGAAGAATAATTACACATTTTTTTAATATCCCATACCTCAAGTAAATCCCTCAGAAAATTGATTGATCCACCCTTGTTAGACACAAATGAACAAGAGAATGATTAGAATTCAGTGCAGCAATCGTAGGCGTGGCTCTGCAAAATCAAAGTCAATAAGATGTATGATTCAATTAATAAAAACACTTAGGCTGATGATGTTTTCCAGTGAAAACAAGTGCTTGCGATGATGAATGATGTAAAACAACATTATTTTCATACCTCAAGCGATACCGTTCAAGATAATGTAATCATTTATTTAGATATTTGTTATTACAGTAACATTTCATAAAGAAAACGAGAAAGAGAGAGAGAGAGAGAAAAAAGGGTGTGTTTTTTAACTGGTAATGACTCGGCTGAAACACCCATTCTCCACCCATTCTTAGTACGTTGCTGATAATACGAGGAAAATATTGACACAATAACACAATACCAATGCATGCCTGGAAAGCATGATTATGATGATGTTTAATTAATTTTGGTCATCGACTGAAGATTAGAAGAAAAAGGCGGTAAGGGAAAAGGTGGCTTCTTCCACTCATTAACTTCCTTCATGATTGTCGCCTTTATACAGCGAGAAATCTAAGCAGCTGGTTCATTGGTTGACCCGGGCACGAGCTCAACTAATCAACTTAACTCCCTCGCGGTGACTCCTCAATTACACCCCATCCTCGCACTCATTGTACACAGTGCGAGGCAAGTCTCAGGTGGATTTGGTTATGGAGAAACAGTTCGTGTCAAAATCCTTACTTTCTCTCTCTTCTCCTCTCCTCTCCTCTCCTTCCTACCTTCTTTTCTTTTGAAACTTCAATCAACTTTTTTTTTCTGGCTTGAATGGTGTTACATAATATATTACAAAGTATACGATATCGAAGTTCTTAAACTTTAAATATTTATGCTATTTTTGATGAAGTTGCGGAAAAACTAAAGGTCACGTCAAGTGTAAATTCAATAGGATTATTGTTCGTTCGAAAAGTCAACCAATAAAAATATTCAATTTTTCTTTAATATATTAAAGTTTTAAAGGATTAGTCGTGTGAAGACCTAAAAGACAAGGTATTGAGTTTCTGGCAATCCAATAATTTTTAATTTAAAAATATTTTTCTTTCTTACATTATTGATTGCTTTCCGAAATGATGAAGCCTAATAATGTTACACTAGATTAATCTTTATCAACTCGAATACAAAAAATCGCAACGAGTTTCGCTTCGAACTTTTATCAAACAAACAATAACAAAAAACAAACAAAAACATAAAAATACCAAAAAAAAAATAAACATTTCTACTGGGAAAAAAGTTGGAACTAACTCATTACTTAATATTTACTTCCAATATCGTTAAGTTAATAATCAAATAAAATTCAATGCTTTGAGTTGTTTTTGACAAATCAAGTAAAGATGATGTTGTATAGATCTGATGCGTCATGTATTTCAAAGTTGTTTGTTTTTCTCACTTTTTTTTACTGTCAAAAATAAGTAAATGTCTGCATTTCAATATACCGTTGAAAAATTGCTGCTTTATACACAATTGTAAAATAAGATTAATGCACGTGTCCATCGTTATTTGTCTTTGTCATGTTTAATCTTGATATTGAATCTGTGATGTCACACGGTTCAACGATGCATCACAGTTAGCAGGATGGTCAATACTGCGGAAACGACCTAAATAAAGCAACAGTTAAATGTTTTTATTTATTTAGTTTTACCAGGAAATTTAATTTTTTATTTATGGAGTACGCCAGTCGCATACCGGACTTCACATTAATAAAAAGTACGGTACCGGTATCGATCAAAAACAAACGGAGTTGGTATTCTCATCCAAGTACAGCGCATTAAGAATTAAGCGGTCAAAGCAATGGAGCTTGAAAAACAAGACTAAAATGTTTGTTGTTTTACAATTGAGTGAATGTTAATGTGTCATGAAAAGGGCACCTGGTTTTGTTTTAAACACTTAACTCGACTTCCTTTCTACGCAGAAGTTCTAAATTTTATGGTTTAAAAAAAAAAAAAAAAAAAAAACTGGTTCGAGTATTTTTCTTCTTCTTCCCCAGAGGATTTATTTTTCTTTGAAGTTTGTAATTTCACTTTGAATGGCTTTGACTTCCGCCAAACGTAAGTAAGTAAGGCTTAGCTTTCATAATAACAACGAAAGGGGAAAACTCGTATTCGGAGTAATCAATACTTAAATTAAGAAAACATGACAAAAAAAAAACGTCAAGTTTCCATAAAATTTGAAGGAAAGAGAAAAAAAATCTAATCTTTGTCGATTGTCAGATTTAATGACATATTTCTTTCCGTTTCCATTTGACAGATGTTAGAAGAAGCGTTTTCAATACATGATCCGATCAACTTTCAGTATTGAAAATTAACTTTCATGGCGTCTATATGACTTTTTCTATAAATATAACACTGAGATCATTGATTAATATATACATTACGAAATTAAAGGAGACTATAAGTGAACATAAATAGTTTGAAACTGCTTATTCCAAAACCTAATCTAATCAACTTTTTCCTCTCTTCATCGATAAAATATTCAAAAACTTTGATAGGTAATGTATACGCAAAACACTGTAAAACTGACTAACGCAATTTTACGTTATTTTTATAGAACAATTCCAAATTTTACGATTCTTAATGAACAAAAAAAACAAAAAAAAAAAATCCTTTTCTCTTATCTACCAACACGTTCCCAGCCAGTCAAGTCATCCACTGCAAATGACATTGCAAATCAATTTTTCAGTAGAAAAAGTCTAAAAATATCCTAAAAGGCGCTATATAAAAAGCTAGCAATTTTTCAATCTTGAAATACTTTATTTTTAACACATTTCTACATCCCTCATTAACTGCAGTTAGATGCCCTTTTTCCACTTTGCCAATCTCTTGTCTTATCTAATAAACGTCACATCCGTCTTGAAGAGTCTCTCACGACTCAGAACCGACTCATATTTCCATAACACAAACCATCAATTTGTTGGTAGGTAATTTCCCATTTTTGTGAAGCCAGCCCTTTCGACTTTGCAAACATCGATTTCTGTTAACGGCCCTGCTGCGTTCCGTACACTGCTTTTGCAGATTCACTCTGGTTGCTCACATTAGGCGCCAAATAAAAAGCACAGAGCGCCCCCTGCAGTCATGCACATGCCTAACTCCACAATTGATCGCTTCCGGGAGCTGTTAAAAACAACCTCACACTCATGCATTTCTTTTGTTTAGCAAATGTGGACGACGATATCGCATTAACTGACTTGTGAGTCGTGAGTAGAAAACTCTTTTAAAGTGCCTACTTTTGTTTTATTCAACTAAATTGGCTTCTTGTTCTTTTCTTGGCTCGAGGTGTAAAGTGATAATATAATTCTGCATAATTTATTAGCTTTTAAATTTTGTAAACACAATTAATTTTTTTCTTTTTCTTTCTTGGTCATAATTAATTAATCAAATTCAGATTTACTACAACTCAACTTTGTGGTTACTTGAAGAAGGGATGTAAATTGGTGTGTAAGGGGAAGAAGGTCGGTCGACGTTTAATTAATTTTTTTTTTAAATTTAACCCATTAAATAAAGGTTGCACAGCCTGGTGACTTCATTTCCCAAGATGCAATTATTTTGCCTCTTCCACGAAATGCTCGCCAAAGCTTAAACTGCCATCTAACAATCATTAAGGTTAAGAGAAACCATTATAATAGCACTTAGGAATTAATAATAATTAATTGAGCGGTCGGCGATCAAACTGCTAAATTTATATATTAATTTGACGCCGGTATTATCACTGAAATTACTGCTGTTGCTTAAGTATATTAATCATCTTAAATATTCAAAAATCTTGGTAAAAATTCTAAATATTTAAATGAAAAACTAGTCAAAAAAGCTCCAAAAATTGTTTGGGTAGAGTGCAAAATATTTGTAAAGGGCACTTCAACTACCGGTACCATACAATATTATGCACGTCATCTTAATAATAGGTAGTTCATTATAGAATTTAATAATTAATTTTACGGGTCAACGATCAAAGTGCAAAAATATTGTTATTAATATTAATTTTTCAAAGCGAGCAAATGTTTACACAAGTTGTAATTTATTTACTTAGCTTTTGCCTTCCCTTTTGTTTGTTATCACACCACAATAGCATAATCATCAAAAAAAAAAAAAAAAAAAAACTACTCAAGGCTGCACACATGATGTTGGGTCAAGCTATTATGGTATCTTGATAGATGTCATAGTTGATGTATGATAAATTTGTCGCTAGCTGCCAAGGAAACTGAAGAAAATTAGTTTCCCTAGCGCACAAGCACATGCATAATGTAATCATTACGGACACAATTGTTCTTTCAATCCATAGAAATGCCTGCAAGTCACTTCCACTTTAATAATTTAAAAACATTTCTTATTTTTTTTATTAATATTGTTATTTAAAAAAAAATTGAACAGTGAATAAAGTAAAAATAAAAAAGGGTTCTTTACAGTAAAAAAGATTTCCATTTGAGTTCAACTTCAAGTGGAAACTCATTAAAGTGTTCCTTCAATGATTTTCCTATACACTACAAATTCTAACAAAAGAACCTTAATTCGACAGACAACTTCCGAATCGCTTTTGCGCAGCGCCTTAATAACAAAGCCAAAGCTTGAAAACTTGAAAACATATTTCGCAATCTGTGACAAGCCTTCGACATTGCCAGAAAACTATAAAATAAATAAAAAATGTAAACCTTTTCTTTTTTTTTTACCCTTAGATAAAAAGTGATTTCTGATCATTCTATGTATCTTTTAACAGCATCTTTCGACTTGCGTTCTTCCATTTCAATGTATAGCATCGTTTATATTCCCTTATCAGCAAAACAATTTCACATTTTCTTATCCCCATTTATTCTGCCCATTAAACATGGTACGACTTGCTATTCGCAGCCGTCACTGCCACATTCTCGGCGACGACACAATCCGTTTATCGCGAAAAAACAATGGTTTCTCTATAAAACCACCGCCCCCGACAACAAATCTAATAATTATGATCAGGTATTAAAAGTTAAAAGTTCATTAACAAGTCGTTACCGCCCATTCTCACGGTTATCGTCGACGGAAATCACTTTTACCATAATGAAACGAAGAAATTTTTATTTCCTCAACTCTCTTTTACTCATTTTTCTAAAGTAAAGTAATTTCTCAGTCAAATCCCTTGGCAGACAAGAATGCAGAACCCGTAATTAAATGTGGTCTCGGTTGACGAACAGCTCTCTTTGTTTGGCTAATTAGAGAGGGCTTTTCAAGCGCTCGTCAAAGGATCTTGGATCAAGCCATCATGCCTACATATTCAAGTGGAATAACAACATGAACAAGAACACAACATAAAAGCCTACAGAACTCTGAAAACCCGTGTCGATAAAGTCTGTTCGATTCCCAGTAATATTTTTTTCTTAATTCTTTGGTAATAAATAAAGTGAAGACAAGTTGACGTGTGATGTGTACCTAACTTAATTATGCAAAGATTTGCTTGCTTTGTTGTTTGTTTGTTAGTTTGTTAGTTATTAAATTTTATATAAAAATAATGCTTACGTTTATAATCGATACTTTACGCATCGATTTTATAACGGCGCGCTTACAGAAAATATTGTTATTTATTTTATTATCAATTACTCCAGATGGCGCAGAAATAAATGGCTTCTATTCGGCTATTTGAAGAGCCGTTGTTCTGTTAATGCGATGAGTAGAGAAATGAAAATTTTATGACAAAGTAAGAATATAGCATAAAATTTTTAATTGCAAAGCTGCATAGTTAAGCAGTTGCAGAAAAATTCAACAAATGCCACTTGACTTTGTAATTATCTTTCATCTGACATTTTAATGCGAAATCATTCTCTTGTCACAAGCGAATGTGACAAAAGACGGGAAACCTGCATTTCCGTACGTGAAAATTGATCACGAAACCGTTATTTTAATGGCTTTTTTCGTGTCGGTCGGTTGAGTATTGTGAAATTCGTTTTTGTTCATTATTGCACTGCGTACAAAATGGGATCCACATATTGCAATACGGTACTGTAGACGGTTTTCTTTGATCTTTGGGCGGTTTTGTGCCTGTTTTTGGATAGCAAGTTTAATCTCCTACTGACTCAATCGATCAGTTTAGTAATTTGATTTCGCTTGTTTCAACATTTTAACGACTAGGAATTGGCGTCTAAAGTCTGATGTTTACCTCATTTCCCTCACTAAACTAAAACAACGTTTAAACTCATTTGCATGTACGGTATATGAAAGTGAAAAGTAAAAGTGTCATTAAGGAATTGTTGTAACTCTTTGATACACCTCCTTACAAGGTATTGTAGTACGGTACCACTCAATCAATCGTAGCCAGAAGTTCAGATTTACCTCCCTTTGAAATTTGTAGCAGAAAGTTTTTAACCACGCAACAAATAGCACTTGACAGATCCATCAAAGACAAAAAAAATCTATTCTGCAGTGTATTTTCCACACAACATGAACGACATTCTCCGATGTTAAATTACTTTCTCAACTTCAATAATAATCTTCAATAATAAAGAATACATTAACTCCACTTTACTTTTTTATGTAGCAATTTTATGATTATCTGTAAATCAGCGGCACTGTCATGTACACACTCAACATTAAAGTGCTCGAGCGAAGCATCTGAAAGTGAAGACAGAAATCGGCTTTCTGGCACATTTTAGTTTAAAAAAATATTATTTCTTCCAGGCGTTAAAACTAAAGATGACAACAACAATAACAAAGTGTGATTCTGTGCTCTAAGCGCCAGCGATGAAAGCTTTAAAGAAAAGCACGTTAATTTTATTAACTAACAATCCCAAATTCACTTAGAATGTTTGCATTTAGCCGATTTCCAAGCTATAAAGGTACCAGAGTTCCTCTATGGCACTGAATGTAATGTAATGTAATGCAAAACTAAGTAAACTAACTTCGTTTTATGCATACCCTGAACTATTCTCTCTATGTGCTTACAAAGTGCAGACAAACTAGTAAGTGCACACAGTGCAGCACTTTCTTTAAATGCAAGCCTCAATATAAAGCAAGCAAAATGGTTGCCATTTGGACGGAAAACCCGTTCAAAATGGTTATCTTCATCCCGCCAATAGCCCGACGACACATTTTTATTTATTTACATTCCCTGATTTCCTAGTCAACAACCGAAAGGCGAACAACCTTCGTAAATGCGACGGTTAAAGTAAATAGCAGCATTTGAATATTAGCTTCTCCTGCACTTGGGGCCGATTGCACCAACAAAAGTTAAATCACCAGTTAATAAATCTGTGATTAAGCTAACCTGAGATTTTAAACCTTT